>JALIZH010008300.1:0-34916 GCA_030522465.1 Rhipicephalus appendiculatus | reverse complement strand
CGAAGAGCTACGAAGAACACTGCCAGCGGTAACAACATCAAGCTGGTGTGATCGTCCGTAGTTGCTTCCTGGAGAGTGACCGGTTACAACTTCGAAGCTATAGGAAAAACGCTTCGCTACGTCGTCGGCACCGAGCCGGCCAGAGGCCAGTGTGAGTGCGTCGCCGGAGCAGGTGAAACAAGCGTCGCATAGATTTTGTTTCACAGAAAACAATGTCTGCTGGAGTAAAGTGCTGTCAGAATTGTCCGCTGCATGAGCCAACCGTTGTCAAACATCTAGATCGAAGGTGGGCACCGGTACAAGGCAACCAGCTATGGCCGCCGGTGAGCACGGAGAAAACCCGGATGGTGAGCCGTCTCGTTCGTTGTGAGTATATCGCTCCGTAAGACGCCGCGAACAGCGGAGACGTATGTTTCATTGCTGTCTAAAATAACGACGACAAAAATTGCACAGGAGGTGCATTCTGTGATCGCCAGCTGTCTTTCATCGCATAGCCGTGCTCCTCGAAAAGGCCTAGCGACGCCGTTGGTCTGAAGCCGGTACAGGCGCGGCAGCGCTCTTCTTCGCCGGCGTTCCTGAATATGTGCTGCTACTGTGTTTGTGTACTGCCGCTCAATGAAAATTATTGAGCTGCCATGGTTTGTGTGTGCTTCGGTATATTTTGTGGAGTTGTGCGTGAGCACTGCTAACGCGTGTGGGCCAACAGGCCGGAGTTCCAGCTAATAATTGGATAATCAAAAAGGTAAGATCAGGAGGGTTTATGCTAAGAGGTCGGTGTGACTCATGGTGACTTGCAACCCACCTTAAGTTTAAGCGTGCGCTATGAAACTTTATTGTTCAACGATGCCAAAAAAGTAGCTCTCCCACCGGCACTACATGGCGGGTCAAAATGCGGTGCCTATATATACCGGGTGGTCGAAGTACGGTTGAGTAACGCGAGCGGTCCGTTCAGGTGATGTTGTATTCTGCATTGGTTGTGTGTGTGTGTGTGTGTGTGTGTGTTTGCGTATATGTTAATTTCTGTATATGCCATCAATTCCGCGTCATTTGATGTTTAATAAATGCGTTGGCTCATGGTCCGATCACAGCCGTCACTTTTTATTTTTATTTATTTTTTTTTTGTACCACTAGAAATAACTCTCAGAAATCACCCTAAAAACCTTGTAACGCCAGTAAAAAATTACTCCAACTATACTCGCTGAAAACCTCGGCGGGGTAAATAATTACTACCGTTTCTACGCTCAAAAACTCGACTAGCGTGAGAGTAAATTTTTACCTCGAGTGGTACGTAGTAAAAAAAACCCAGAAAAGGTAGTGCGCTAGAGGACAAGCAGTTTACTCCCGTTTTTGGTTTTTTTTCTGGTTATTTTTGTTTAGTGTGAACGAACAGCGCAAAAACGGCCCTTGTTGTGATCTCAGAACAGCTTTCGCTGTAAAATTATGATATCTGGCGTAGTGGATACCTTGCATGTGTACTTGTATTAGAAGCCCCAAGCGAGTTCGCAACAGGTTCTGGAAATGCCGCTCTATCAGCTTTCGCTATTACTGTGCTGCGCTTTCCGCGTAGGCCTGGCGTTTTTTCCTAGCTGGAACGTTCGAGTCCAAACGCGCTGTCCAACCTGCCATCGCTGTTCATGTTCGTCGCGCAACTTTGCTTTTACAAGCTCGGCGGTCCACATAATGCAGTCGAGTTTTGTTCGTTTTTATTATCCCTGCAAAAGTTCTGCTGGTGACTTGCCCTCCTACCCTGGCGTGCGGTGATAACAGAACAGAAGGCTTGTTATTCGAGTTGTAAGCGGAATTTCTTCGTTTTTCTGGAAGCCTTATTTCAACGTTCTAACGGCCCGGCGAGCTAAACCATTTGATTGTGGATGATATAGGGTGCTGTAGTCAACTGTTTTACTTGGTTCTGGTTCTAGGAAATTATGGAATTGGAAACCTGTGAACTGAGGTCCATTATCCGTCACGAGTGTACGAGGTAGACAGAAACTCGCAAACATTGCCCTGAGAGCATTTTGCTGTTGCCGATTTTTCTGGGACTGCTTCTACCCGCTTTCTTTCAAAAACCACGACTACCAATATCACCTGCCCTTCAATAGGGCCTATATAGACTGCGTGCAACCGGCTACATTTCTCTACCGTTGTGGGCCACGGTACATTGAATGTGATCATGAGCTTACTTGTACATTTTTACCGTGTATACCGCGGAACGTAATGTGTCCGGTAATTTTATTATGTTACCCTCTCCAATTGAACCGAAAATGCTGCCTATTGCATTTGCTGCCTTCGATTTACATACATCGATTGAAAATATTAAACTCCACACATTATCTGGCATAGATGGTATCACCGTAAAGTTTCTTGAAAACACCAAATGTATTTCTACTGCGTACGTACTCTTAATATAGTCACAGTGTCATGCTACTGCTAGCTTTTGTGCACAACGCCGATTTTTCCCTCATAACCACGGCTGCCTGCACCGACTGGAAATCCTGGGACACGGGCGGTCTAGCGCTATGGCGCTCAAGTGGCCAAATGGGTTATTTATTCTAGTATTCGGTAATTTACACTTACACTCGCAGTGTATCACGAATCAGTGTGTAATAAAATAATAATAATGCACACGGAAGCGCTCACTTACGCAGTTCACGCAATGCGCGACACATTGCAATATATCCGATGTGGTCAATAATTTCTCATCTCGATTACTTAAGAAGGTCACAGAAGAGGAAAGGTTTTCATGCCTATATTTAAAGCTTGCGATAAGTGTGAGCGTAAGTGTTGCGTTCGCAAAGAAATCACGGCACCTGATTAATTCTTATGCACCCAATAATTTATTCATTAATCGATTTACGTAGCCTAACTAGTACGTTTATCGGGCCTATACTTCTTACCGAGTTACTATATCCTGTTGATTACGCAAGTGATTTTCTGTTGTTATGTTTAAGTGGCTGCACGTGGTATTCAAAAAACGGCAGGAAGAGGAAGATGGAAGCTTGCGATGAAAAAATCTGTAAACATGGGGTGTGTGCTCGAGCACGCAACCCCTGTCTATGAATTTTTTCATATACATGGTATGACATGCATAGTCACTTAGTTCTGTTCTTGTGGGCATTCTTTAAAGACGATGGTCTACGACAAAATCATTGATACCTTAAGGTACGGTATACTACGACACCACATGTATATTGCGTTAAAAATTTGTTCACGTAATAAAGCCGGCCCTTTTATTTTGTGAAGTACTGCAGCTTAACAATTGTGCTGCCTGTAACATGTCTGAGCAGTTTTCCTTTTGATATATGAAGAATGTCGCCGTTTTTAGAATCGCTACACCACAGATCTGAGGTTCTAATAGTAATCGATCCACAACAATTTAGTTCAGACGGGTGGTTTGCTGGGTAAGTTGTAATGCCCTTTCATGAAGGCAGTGCGAAATAACATAGAAGAAAGGAAAGAAAACACAAGCACAACTCAGGATTTTAATTAAATAAGGCACGTATAGCCCCTTTTTAATGCACTGCCGCACATCAAAGAACCACAATGGCTATACAGAAAACCAGACGCTTGCACGTGCGAAGCGTCACCATTAACAACCGAGAGAGCCGCACATGGCGCAAACCTGACGCGCACGGGACCTATTTCGCTCTGAAGGTTTCTGTAATGACACACATTTCGCGTCTGATCGGTAATAATGCGAAGCACGCCTTCGGTGGCCGCGCGCACGCGCACTCACCACTTGCCGGACGACGACGCTTTTACGGGGATGCCGCCGATCGCGTTGCTTCTGACGCGGCCGTCGCTCGGCGTGGAAGCGCACCACTCCTCGCATCCTAGTCCCGCGGCCGCTCTCCTCCTCGGGACACACAGCGTCTGGCGAGGGACACGCGCACGCCGCTCGTGAAGCGCGGGACGAGAGGGGCACGTAGGGATGCAAGCCGCTGCCATAGCGACAGACGCCATGTCCGGCGGCCCAGAGGGCGCTTGCGCAGGCCGACGGGCGCCAACGATGAGTTCGTCTGCTGCTTGCGAACCGATGGCGCCGCGCAGAGGAGGAGGTCAATCGACAAAAAGCGCGTAAACTCGGAAATAAAAGGCACAGACCGGTGGCAAACTTTCTTTTTTCTTTCAGGTTTGCGTACAAGCCCAAGAAAGAAGGACCAAAAGACGCGCAAGCGAGTTTGAGAAACATAATATTTCTTGCACGTTCGTGAAGTTATTGACGAACGTGCACGAAGACGGCCAAGTGCGCATCAGGCGTGCACGCGAGAGTTTTGTTTAGTTCAATTCTCGCGGCAACATGTGTGAAGTCCAGATACTCCCTTTGCTCTGTCGTCATTCCGCTCACAAGTGCACACTTGTGAGCTGATACCTAGGCAAGTTACAGGTTAGATTGCACTGTCATAAAATAATTGCAAAAAGAAGAAGAAACGCCGACCACAATTCAAAGAGTTTAAAACAAACTTGAAGACGTTTCTGCTCCCGTGCGGGAGCCCAAACGTCTTAAAGCTTGTTTTAAAGATTGTGAACAAGGCTCCTGCGCGTGAGCCTAAACGTCTTAAAGTTTGTTTTAAAGTGTTTGTATTGTGGTCGGCGTTTATTCTTTCTTGCAATGCCTCCTACCGACCAGACGGGATTCTGTCAAACCCTGGATTTTATCATACAATAAGTTTACACTTTTGATCGTGCCGGTCTATGCTAACGTCGTCGTTCACTTAGCTCTACGCAATGTCACTTTTCATTCTGTTCTTCGAATAGAGCTTGTCATAGTAATAGCTAGAGGGCAATATGACGCTATTTTGCATGTGTTTTTCCTTCCAGGCAGTGTGCCGTCATGGGAATGAAGGCATATGTGTGCTTACGAGCCTTGTGATGGTTTGCGTTGACTGAGGCTTGCCCTAAGACGTGTATACGCTTACAATGCATACCTTCATTTCCTGTGGTTACGTCTTAGGTTACGACCGGTAAGGTACGCGATAGCGTTAAAAAGCTAAGAGCTCGCTTCACAGAAATTCCGGCGTCGGTGTCGGCATCGTTCATTGTGAGCGAAAAAGCAGATTTGTCCGTGACCGAAAATTGGGAAAGATGCAAATAAAATCAATAAAAAAATCTTCGGTTCCAACGAGAATCGAGCCCAGGCCTTCTGCGTGGCAAGCGTGTTTCCACGCCATTGCTTGGAACTACTTCAAAAAAAACAAGAAAAAAAACACTATATTAATGTCATGCAATGCGAGGAATCTCCTTAGCGCATGTAATACTGCGTGGGAGAAGCGTAGAATCGCGCCAGGCTCCAAATCATGTGAATTGCGCAACAAACGGATGTTTTAAAGCACACGCATTACATAGCGCTCAGATATATTTGACCAATCACCATCAGCAAAAGCATCAACACAGTGAGCAGCTGCGTAGGCGCGCGTGTTGCCGTACAGACGCGTGGTGGGTACTTTGCTGATTCGCAAAATGAAGAATAATGGTGCAGTGGGAACTTCCCAACTGTGCTTGCGGAAGGTCTTATGTTACTCGCTCAGACGTTACTTCCCTTGCGGCATGGTCGCCCGAGAAGCGACGCGAGGCTAGCGATTGAGAAGGCGAGGCGAACGGGGTCCGATAATGCCATCGCGTTGTTCTCTCGAAGCCGAAGCTCAAGCGTCCTCCAAGTTTTTCCTGTTTACTTTAGCCTCATGGCTTGAATCTGTGGTTACTACCTGCCCTAAGTGGACGTAATCCTTTACCACGTACAGTGTCCGGCTACATGTCACAAACCGTTGTTTTCTCTCGAGAGTATTGGACATTACAGTAGTTTTCAGCGTATAATTTTTTAGACCCACCATTTTGTATTGCCTTGCCAATTCAATAATCTGGGCCAAAAGTCTGGAAGGACTTTGAACTTAAATTCACGACGATGCACGGAGCCACGGAAAAGAAAGTGACAGGTATGATCTTCATGGTTAAGAAGGGAACCGACTGGGTCAGCGAAGAAGCGCCTGTGAAGGACATCATAAGATCAAAATCATTATTAGGGATCGAAATTAGAAACAACTGGCCATAGGCGTGAAGGGTAGCGGAGAAGACATATCGATCATTGGTCATTAAGAGTAAAATATTGGATTCCTGGAGAAGGCAAGCAGGCGAGGGGGGAGGCAGTAGTTAGGTAGACAGAGGAGATTCAGAAGTTTGCAGGCCCTATCCCGTGGCTGCAGCAAGCACAACACGGGCTCAATTGGAAAAACATGGGAGCGGCTATTACTCTGGGGTGGGTGTAAGCGAGCTGATGATGACTATGATGATGTTAAGAACACTGGTCGCACAAATAAAGCTTTCTTAAACCAAGACATCCACAAACGGATCTCATTTACCCGTAATATATTGTGCAAGGAAAGCTTGCTCACCTGCAGTACGTAATCAAGGGCCGGAACGACGCTGGCGACAGGCTGCCACATAACTAACGCTGGTTTTGTCATCTGTGTTCCAAATTTTATGAGCCCATCGGTGCTTTTTAAGTCACGGTTTCACTCCAAAGTTGCAGTTTCTGTGACTGTGACGTTCAGTCGCAGTTTCACTCGAAAGCCGAAGCAATGAATGCGATAGCGACATATTGTAACGTTATACGAAGTAAGGCTAGCAGCTAAGTTCTTCAGGATCCGATCTGGCGTAGTTCTACAAAACGCTGACGTAAGGAAGCTCTGCCACTTCAGCAAGCGAAGCGATCTTCGGGCTGTCTATCGCTTTAACGTAACCTCTTCACTCCCTGTGACCCCAATTGGGGTCATTGCTTCGAGCAAGCGCAGTAAACTCTGAAGCAAATATTTTTCATCTTCAAGTTCCATTTCTCGGGTGGAAAGATTACATTACTTAAGCTCAACGAGATGGCTCTCTATTCCGAGCCTCTGTGACACAAGGCGAGGCGGGTTTAAAAATGGCCTTTCCCAGAAGCGTCAACTTTATCGCCTTCGCGGCGCGTAAGTAAAATTTTCCGTTGTTTATTTTTGCCCAGTCTGTGTGACAGCACTGCTGAATGGTCTCCAATAAAGTTCTTATCAATTTTTATGCATAATCTGTGTTCGAAATTGCAGTTAACAGCTGTGTGAATTCATTACATAAATTTCAATTAATCAAACTTAATTTGAAAAAATAACTGAATTTCACCCATTTTTTTTTTCATCGTTCATCCGAAATCACTTTTTTTTTCTTGTACGCTCAGGACCAAAACAAAGAAGTTTGAAATAAATTGACCTGGAATCGCCTTCTTGGGTCTGAGGAAGGTAAGGTAAGCGCTGAGAGCACAGCGCGCACAAATGTGTGAGCCAACTGCTGATCTCAGTTCTGAGAACTAAAAGGGGACGAATATGTCCTTACCAAATGAATCACGTCTGAAACGGTCAAACATCTTTTTATATTTCGAGACAGAATACCTACATTTCTCCCAATTTCAAGGTTAAAAAAAATCTTTTATTGGCATATAGACCTGTGCGCCGGTCCCAAAATTGCCGGAGGCGGCGCGTCAACAGCGCGGGGTTCACCGGATCGGCGGCGGCGCGGCGCGGGGGAAATGCGATAGCAACATGTCGTAATGTTATAACGAACTAAGGCTATATCACCTAACTCGTTTTCATCCGATCTCGCGAAACTGCGAAACGCTGGTCTAAGGGAATGCGGCCGCTTCCAGGAAAGAAGCGGTTTTCGAGCAGTTTATCGTACCAGTAGACACAGCGGGAAGCAGTGAAATCATAGCGCGTATACAAGCCGTTTGCTGATGCCTGCCGAGATAGCGCGCGCGCCAGCACTCGCCACCGCGCCCTTATAGTCAAAATTCACAGTTTCGGTTCGAGCCACGCAGCCCCTCTATTCCGCGGCGTCACTTCAAACTCCTTCGTCCAGCGAGATAATGGCAGGGGGTTTCCATTCTGGTTGAGGAGCAATCGACGGCAGGCCTCGCACACGGGATGATGTTATCGCAGGCGCCCTATGTGCGATGCAGATGGGCAGCTTGCTTCATTTATGCTTCAGCCGTGTTTCTAGCTAGCACTCGCGAGCTTTTATTCGCGGATACAGTTCAAGATAGGCGTACAAAAGTTATTGATTTAGACTATATGCGGAACATGACGGTGACGATGAAAACCTGCACAGAGTGTCCTTATAGCTGTTATCGCAATAAAACATATACGAAAACCGTGGAAGTGGGCTGTCTTTTTTTCTGCACAGCTGCACCGTCTTCTCCGTAAAGAGTTCGTCCGTTGTAAGAATCAAATAATCTGGTGTCTCTTCGATTTAATAATTCCCCGCAAAGAGATTTGTATGTGCAGAATATGTTGTGTAACAAACAACTGAGGCGACCTCTTAGTGTTCTATAGTGGTAGAAAATTGTGTTTTCTACCACCTGAGAATTATCTTTGGCCATCACAAATTGAAGATTAAAGCTTCTTGTACCAGCATTAGGCCACTGTCTTATGTCTGGTGCATGTTTTAACAAAGTAATACATGTCAATAAAGAAAATAGGCGGGTCCCACTCATTGTGGGAATCGATTTTATGTGATGCAGTCACCGAGTAGCAGCCTATACGGCATTTTTCGCTTTGAGCCAAGCGTTGCGAGGAGGATCGGATGTGTTTGTGTAAGTTGAAAAATAAATCGGGAGCCATCACAAGAGATATTCATACTGATATCGCGGTGTAGGCGCCAAAGAGAATAAGGTGGTATTAAAGTCTTTAATTATATTCTTTAATTTAGGAGGCGGACATGCTCTCTCTCTCGAGATATATATATATATATATATATATATATATATATATATATATATATATATATATATATATATATATATATATATATATATATATGTGAGAACAATGTAGAAGAGCAAGCCGGGCCCCGCCCCCCTCCGGCAAAATGAAAACTCTCCGCCTATGTGACGAGGGTTTGTACAAAGACGCGCATAACGGTCTCAACTCGTTCATACAGTTTAATTTTGGTTACCGCAAAAAGTTACAGTTTTGCCGCAATGGCGAAGCAATGAATGCGATAGCGAGAAATTGGAATGTCACACGAAGTTCGACACGCAGCTCAATACTTGCAGCTTCCCATTAAAGCACAAAGAAGGACTCGGGAGAAGAACGCGCAGGTATACACGGGACAAGAGTGAGCTGTCAACTATCACAGTCGTTACGCCTTTGTGTTTGAGGAGCGCGCTGCAAGTATCGACAACGCAGAACCCGACGCTCATACATGTTCTTTTTGTTTTATAACGCGGCGCGTGGAGTGGCGCCTCTGCTTCTCTTGCCACGTGGTGGCGTCTGACGCATGGTGTCCGCGGTATCCTTTTTTTTTAGTTACAAACCATGAGTGGGAACAGAAAGGGGCCCTTTTTTCGTGCGCGTCTCAAGGGCGTTTTCAAATTGAAGGAAAATGTAGGACCGTTGCTTGATACAAAACACGCTCAAGCTCCTCCGCGTTCTGCGTACCGCCAGCGGCAAATGGTATATATAAATAGCTCGCCGTTATGACTACCGGCACATGCATGGCGAGTGGCTATGTGGTCTAACGCAGCGCGCTGCGGAGCGAGGGGTCGCTGGTTCAATTACGCGGTCGGCCGCCTCGGAATTTTTTTCTTTGATTCGTTTTTCTATGTGCCTTTTTTACCTATATACATACATATGCATATCCGAGGCATGACGGCGACGCCGACGGCAAAAATCAGCCGAGGGTGTCCATATAATTGCTATCGCAACAAAACCCTGCGTACGCAGGCTGCCAATGGACGTTGCCCACGTCCGAAGATCCATGAATCAGGCCCCTTCCAAGAGACACTTTCAGAACGGAGCCAACGAAGCCTCCGCGTGAGCGCTATCGAAGATGAGCACATATTTTCGAACACAAAATGACAGAACTACCGTACACGCAGCGCACTCCATGATACAAGGGAGGCAGAGAGGAGGCGCCGACCGACGGCGAGCCCCGGCGCCCCGGCGCTCCGGTGCCTTGCCGGCCCCGCTAGTACTGTGTACAGGGGGGCAACGGAATTAAGTGTCATTTATATACACGATATCGAATCATCTCTAACGCGTGCACCTAGGACACACTGTTTCATCATGCAAACCAGTGGTAAACGATCACGCATCAGCCTATACCTGAAACATCACAAAAACACCCTAAGTTAACAATACCCTAATTATGTCGTTAATTATTATTAGGACCATGTGTATTTTTTATCAGAAGCCAAACAAAACGCCCAATACTCTATTGCAGGCTATCGACTACATTATAATTCTGCCCCTTGGGACTATGAAGCGGTTGAATATAACCTTAATGGCTTACAGCACACACTGACACCAGGACGAAGTAGACACACGAAGACAAGCGCTGACTAACAACTGAATTTTATTTCAATGGAACACACAAATATATATCGAAACAGAATTGCACATGCGCGAGTACATGCTGTCAGGAACATCCTTTGACGATGATAACCCGTAATGATTTGGTGTTAAGAAATGCGTGCATTATAGTTCGCTCCCTGCAAGAATGACAACTCATTGGCGGATAACGCTATGGAAGGCTTACTTATCGCCTTTTTTCTTTCGATTGCCGCCGCTTCAATAATGAGCCTTTTTCTTTCACACGACGTTTTAGCAATAACAGCAGTGTCACCAAAGCTAGGAGTGCAACCGCACTCACAACAATGCGGCGCCAAAAGGCCATCTCTACCTTTTCCCGTTTTTGGACGGTAGTCTAGCAGACGCACGTTGAGACATCTTCCTGTTTGTCCCACGTACGCCGCACCGCATAAAAGGGGTATGTAATAAACCAAGTGCTTAGTACACTCTGCGATCGGGTTCCTATGCTTGATATTGCAGCTTTCTTTCTTATTCACAGGACAGGTTTGCCTACATAGCTTCGACAGTTTCTTGGGAGCAGAAAAAAGAACGGTCACCTCTGATTCCTCACCGATTTTCTTTAAGCGGTGCGAGATCTGATATACATATGGGATTAACACGACTTTCCGTTTTCGTGGCTCTTGTGCATCTACAGTGATTCCATGCTCACCCTGACGAACCTTTAGCTTCTTCAACAAGCTTTCCGCTACAGAAACCAGCAGTTCCTTTGGAAAACCGGCTTCTTGAAGTCTTGAAACTTGCGCCGAAAAGCTACTCTGAATAGTGTGATGACATGACTTATTGACGGCATTCCAAAAACATGTGTGTGCGATGGCTCTTTTTATCACTTTACTATGAGATGAATGGAAAGGTAGAAGTGGCTTCTTGGCGCGTGGTGCATAACACCAGCAAACATGACTCGCTGATAACGTTAATTGTAAGTCTAAAAACTGGATCACACCTTCCAGTGGAAGCTCATGAGTTAGGGTCAAAGGGCGAAGGCTTTCATTGAAAATAGCCAGTGTCTCACGAACACAAGTGTCAAAAGGGACTTCATCACAATCAAACAAAATAAGGAAGTCATCAACAAATCTGAATATTTTTACAATTCGCGATCCGGTGAGCTTAGAAGCCACAATCTTTTCAAGATGTGACAGTAGCATATCACTCAACAGCGGCGCGATGCAGGATCTGATACAAATTCTCTTTTTCTGTAAAAAGACCTTATCATTCCACTGACAAAACGTAGACGTCACATCATAGGCGGAGAGTTTTCATTTTGCCGGAGGGGGCGGGGCCCGGCTTGCTCTTCTACATTGTTCTCACATATATATATATATATATATATATATATATATATATATATATATATATATATATATATCGAGAGAGAGCATGTCCGCCTCCTAAATTAAAGAATATAATTAAAGACTTTAATACCAACCTTATTCTCTTTGGCGCCTACACCGCGATATCAGTATGAATATCTCTTGTGATGGCTCCCGATTTATTTTTCAACTTACACAAACACATCGATCCTCCTCGCAACGCTTGGCTCAAAGCGAAAAATGCCGTATAGGCTGCTACTCGGTGACTGCATCACATAAAATCGATTCCCACAATGAGTGGGACCCGCCTATTTTCTTTATTGACATGTATTACTTTGTTAAAACATGCACCAGACATAAGACAGTGGCCTAATGCTGGTACAAGAAGCTTTAATCTTCAATTTGTGATGGCCAAAGATAATTCTCAGGTGGTAGAAAACACAATTTTCTACCACTATAGAACACTAAGAGGTCGCCTCAGTTGTTTGTTACACAACATATTCTGCACATACAAATCTCTTTGCGGGGAATTATTAACTGGGTGTTTCACTTGTCACTGGTCCATGATCGGAATTTTAAAAGCCTGAAATGAAGAAGCGGGTATAAACAGCCCCCCTGTGAAATAAGTAGCTGCCAGACAGGAGGCCGAACGCTCGTTGTCAATGGACGGGGACCTAAGCCAAGCTCTTAAAAAATATCCCGGGCAGGCGCCGGGGGGGGGGGGGGGGGGGGCTCTGCCCCCCCGTGAAGCCGCCCGGGGGGGGGCCCGAGCCCCCGAGCCCCCCCCGTACTCTCCGCCCATGCGTCACATATAGCCGCAGCAAGTCGAGGAACCCCTGAACACTTATAGCAGACTTGTTCTGAAAATCTACACTGCCGAATTCGAAAATGCATTCCTCTAAACAAGACAGCAATTCGTCGTGCGGAAGAGAGTAATAAAGGTCTTTGACGTCTATGGACATTGCTTTTACCTGCTTAATGGGTAGCATTGTGAACAAGTTTGTACCTTTACTCGCTCTTGTATCGTCATATTCACCCCATGTAATAGCTATAACAGAGACCTGGTTACGCAGCGACGTATTCGATTCCGAATTTACACCACCGGGCTATGTAGCAATACGGAATGACCGATTTTGTGGTAAAGGTGGTGGTGTCGCTCTTCTTCTTCGTTGGGACATAAAATTTTCTGTGCTCCCTGCCACGCCTAGTGTTGAAGTTACTTGGTGTAAACTATGTTTACAAGGGCTATCTATGATTGTTGGTGTGTGCTATCGAGCTCCTGGTTCTCCAATAAAAATTTCAAAAAAGCTTAGCTTGTTCATGCACGAACATGACTTCGGCACCTCGGAGATTGTGTTCATGGGGGGATTTTTAATGCTCCGGGCATTGATTGGCGAACTCTGTGCTGCACTGGTCATGATCTAGCCATTTGTAGGGAACTTTTATCTCTTTCATTATCCCTTGGTCTTACTCAGATCGTGCAAACACCTACCCGAAACACATCTGTCCTTCATCTGGTCTTCTTAAGTTCTCATCTTGTTCAAACTGGCTTTCAGTGCGATGTAATCGATGGAATTTCTGACCACAAAGCTGTCATCGCATTAATTCCCTGTTCATTGACGAAAGCGCAGCCTCATATTGCTCGTTTCCTTGATTTTTCTCATACTGATGACATGTCAATAACGGACACTCTTGCAGTTAATTTTGATTCCTTTCAAGCACTTGGTCTTCATGAAAACGTTGATAAACTGGTTGAAGAATTCGAGCGCATCGCTGAACTATGCATCAATAACTTTGTTCCCCTCAAGACTAAAAAAAACAGATCCTAAGGTCCCTTGCATGAATCGCACTATACTGCATACATCACGTCGCGTTCGTCGTTTGCGCCGCCAAAAAAAAAAGGAGCAAGATCCTGACAGTATCATTCGCTTTAATAGTACCTTGCTGCAACTACGTACCGAAATGCAAAGAGCTAAATATTTTTATTTTCAAGTCAAACTTCCAGAATTGCTTCAAACTAACCCGCGCAAATTTTGGACTTCTATATCGCCAACTAAAACTGATACCATTTCGTTTATACTAGATGGTAAGGCTATTTCAGACCCACTTGAAATAGCTAATGTCTTCAATGTCTACTTCCAGTCAGTACTCACGCATGATAACAGTTTTCTCCCAGTATTCAGAAGCCCTAATCCTGAGCTTGGTATTGACGATGTGTTGATAAACGAGAACGGCATCCTGAACTTTGATACTCAAGTTAGACACAAAAAAAGTGCACGGGTGCCGACAACATTTCAAACAGCTTTCTGGTACGGTACTCTCTCTGGTGTGCACGTTATGTCGATCATTTTTCGAAAATCCATGTCTTCAAGCACTGTCCCCCAGTCCTGGAAGCTAGCCAAAGTCTTGCCTTTGCATAAGTCTAGTAATAAGCAACTCCTGTCCAACTACAGACCGATATCACTTACCTCAAACTCCGGTAAACTGCTTGAGCATATCATTCACAAGCATATAATGGAATACCTTGAGTCGAATAACCTGCTCTCGAACATTCAACATGGTTTTCGTCGTGGTTTCAGCACACTAACACAACTGGTCGAATTTGCGCATGACATTTCCAGCAACCTTAACATTGGTAATCAGATTGATGCGTTGTTCATCAACTTTTCCAAGGCTTTTGATACCGCTATACACAATAAGCTGCTAAGTAAAATTGACGCTATTTTAAACAATCCTCAATTAACCAACTGGATAGTTAGCTTTCTTAAATCTCGATCTCAATACGTGTCATTTAACTCCACTTCGTCTTCAACCGTCAGTTGACTTCTGGTGTTCCACAAGGATCCGTTCTAGGACCTTTATTATTTTTAGTATTTATAAATGACCTTCCTAGCAACATGAAGTCTAAGGTCCGTCTTTATGCCGACGACTGCGTCCTATATCAAATAATTTCCTCTCCTAGTGACCATACCTTACTTCAGGATTCCTTCACCAGTTTTTGCACATGGTGTAGACATTGGCAGATGCGCATTAATTTTCAAAAAACTGTAGTAGTATCATTCACAAACAGCCACTTTCCGTTGCAGCATGTGTACACTTCCGACAACACAAGAGTACAAATACCTTGGGGTTATCTTATCACAGAACTTGCAGTGGTCGCAGAATATTGACCCCATTACATCCAAAGCACTGAAAAAATTAGGTTACCTGCGTCGCACGTCATCTAAATCCCCGAAATGCGCTAAGTTACTGTTGTATAGAACGCTTATACGTCCTATACTAGAGTATGCTTCATGTGTCTGGAACCCGCATAAAACATGCGACGTCACCCAAATTGAATCTGTACAAAGGAGGGCAGTTCGTTTCATTTGCCATCGCTATGATCGTAATTTTTCACCTTCATCAGCAATGAATTCCTTGCAACTCCCTCTTTTATGCACCAGACGGGTTACCGATTCCTTGAAGCTATTACACTCATTTGTTCACTCATCTTGTCGCCTTTCTTCAGACGATTACATCTCCTATGCTAATACTCTTTCAACTAGACATTACCATAGCCTCAACTTAAAGCCTTTCTTTACGCACACGAACATTTTTAAGCATAGTTATTTTCCTAGAGTTATCGAAAGGTGGAATGAATTACCGGGTAGTATTCGTGAATTGTCGTTGTCTGATTTTGTAGACGCACTGTTATGATAAATCGTTTGTTTATGTTTTTTCTGTGATGTCAACCTTGTTAACAATATATTCGTGTATGAAAATGTACTCCACTCCTGCAATAGCCCTGCATAGGGCTGCAGTATTTGAAAATAAATAAAATAAATATATATATTGTGTGTTCCATTGAAATAAAATTCAGTTGTTAGTCAGCGCTTGTCTTCGTGTGTCTACTTCGTGCTTGAGTCAGTGTGCGCTGTAAGCCATTATGGATCTTCACCAACTAGCCCGGTCAAAACCTTGAATATAATCTGTCTTTCATGGTCCAAGGGGGAAGACACCATTCCCTAAAATTATCACTATTGCCCTTTTTGACGTTCTCCACAGCAGTATCACCAAAACCAGTGACAACCTGTTGTATGGCATGCAATATTCGCTGCCGAAAAGCCTCCAATGTAATCTTGCGCTGACGTGCTATGCAGTGAAGGCGAGACAAATGCAAGCTTCCTGCTACCTTGTGGTTGTTCAGTTGGAAAGTTTTTTCTCCCTTAAAACAAAAACTACTCTTCTGAAACTTTCTGTATGTCTTACCAACAATGCATACTATGCAACAATATATAAGCCATATTTTTACTTGGTCCGCTACATCGAGAAAATGAAGCGGCAATATGAGTCAAAATACTATTTTTTTCCAAATTTATCACAATATTGTGGCAACGTCTTTGCTTCATGCGTTCCCGAAGTATTTTCATCATTTATTATAGGAACCCATAAAACACATAATGTAAATATATTACTCGCGAAAGAATCTGTGCTTTTTATAAAATACGCTAAACATGCATCATATTGCAATTTTTCATCAAGGCCAAAAATAAAGATAACACAAAAATAAATAAACAATCATAGTCATGAAAGATCAGCGCCTTAGGACTAAGGAAAAAAATTGTTTCATAGTAATTGCTAAGACCAGTAATAATATATAAATTATTTAGCCCGACAGGTGACTAGGGAGGGCGGCCATCCCCCCCCCCCCCCCCCCCCTAGTCACCTGAGAAGGGCGGCGGAAAGTCTGCCCCGTACATTGACTTAAAAGGGAAGGGGGGGCGCTGCGACGAGCCGTCGCCTAAAGTCACTGTAACAGGGAAAGTACTGCATTCGTTTTCTCTCGCCGCCGCGGGCTCTCGGCGGGCGTCGCCACGTAAATGGTCCAGCTGGCTCGGCTCGCTAGTGTCTCGGTGCGCTCGCGGCCGTTTGATTAAACGGATATATGCGAAAATTTCTACAACGAGATATATCTGTATAACAAATATGAATGACAGGTGGTAACATGAAAGTCATGACGTGAATTTCATGTACAGCATGATTTACATTTTTTTATCTTGTTAGTACGCGTGCGTGCGCGTGTAGGCAATTTAAATTGCCGCTATTTCATTCTTAGTTAAAAATTGGCAGCCGATCCACGAAGTGAATGCTGATGACGGAGCGAAGCTCCATTACAAAATAATGAACGATATAAAGATTGTTTATAAAATTTATCTTTCCGTCCGTCCATCCATGGATGGACGGACGCACGCACGGGTGGACGGACGGACGGATGGATGCACGGACGTATGCACTGACGGACGGGCTCACAGACGGACGGACGCACGCACGGACGGACGGACGGATGCAAGTACGGGTGGACAGGCGGATGCACGGACGTATGCAGGACGGACGGACGCACAGACGGAGAGACATGCACGGACGGATGGATGCACGGACGTATGCACTGACGGACGGACGCACGGGCGGACGCACGGACGGGTGTACAGGCGGATGCATGGACGGACGGATGTATGCACGGGCGGACGGACGGATGGATGCACGGACGGACGGATGCGCGGACGGACGGGGGGCATGCACGGACGGATGGACGGACAGTTGCACTGACAGGCGGACAGACATATGCACGGACGGACGGACAGATGCACATACACTCTGAAAAAAATTGGCCGCGTATCTGCGTGCTTCGCTGCAAATGTCGTCGAAAGACGATAGTCTTGTGCCGACTGCACTGCATGAGCGGCATGAGTACCACAATTTAATAGCTGGGCTAGCCGCTGGGCTCGTTTTTCGGACGTTTTCCGGGCGCGCTTAGACGGACGCCGGCGTTTCTCCGCTGAAATTTGGTCGTCGGTCTTTTCTCTGCGTTCTCTGATCATGTCTTGTAGAGTGGGTCGTATTTCATCAAGCCGCCATATATGTTTTGCCTTGCCTGAGACAGCGCTCTTCTACGATGAATCAGCCGCATCTGGCTGGCATTGATAAAACAGAAGAGGACGCCATCTACAGCGCTACCGGGGAACATCGGCTTGTGTTGAACAATGCTGCTGCCAGGTGGCAGCACCACAGCCAGCCACAGCGTCGAAGTTAAATCACTGGGCGGAGACTTGTTTTGTACACAGCAGCGCCGCGTAATAAACACTAGGATCTTTATAATTACGTATCTATAGATTTTGTTTTAAAGGAACACTGTGAATAGTACTAAGGTATTGATGTTGTGCCTCAGGTATGCGTAATATTTGATTTTTAATTGCCCACGCTCACCCGTATGAACACGTGCTTCTTGGTCAAGATTGGAGGTCGTAAGGCAGGGGGGTTAAAGTTTGGCCAGCTAGCTGAATCGTGTGACGTGCCGACAAACAGAAAAACAGACAGACAGACAGACAGACAGACCAAAATTTCTCCGTTTAGGTATCCCAAGAAAGACTATCGTCTTTAAAAAAGGGAGCGAGAATGGAGCAACGGGCTCCGTTTCTCCTTCGGCGCAGCGACTTTCTCCCTTGCGGGCGCTTTACCCGTCGCGCCCTCTTGCGACAAGCGCCAGGGGAGTAACGTTTCTCCTACAGTGTTCTAGTTTCTCCTCAACCACGTGGCCTTGCGCTCGCGCGCATGCGCACGCCGAGCTACGTCGCGATTCCGTGCTGCGGAGAGCGGCGCCGCGCGCCGCCCTCTGCGCTGCGGGTGTTATATTTCGCATCCTTTCGCGGTCAGTCGGCAGTGTCAGATTATCCATCAAGCACTACCCGACCTCGTCCAGTCGCGTGCGATTACATGTACCTAGGACTGATGCACGCAATGCAGGAGAGACGTTTATTCTTTTGTTCTATTGGTACAGTAACGTCTGTGCCGACATTTTTCTTTAGCGCTCAGCGTGCGCGCGATGCGCCGTATACTTTCGTGTGTGTCGTGTTGTTTGTATACGTTTGCGCACTACCTGTTTGTCATGAATACACTTAACAAACAGTCTTCCTTTGTTGAACACTTTCGACTGTACACAATTAATCGATTTTTCCGGCTTCGACATACTTGGTAAGCATACGCGTTCTTAGTTTTGCACGGCACTTATAGCACTCATCAATTCAGCAAGCATCAAAGTTAGTTTTTTGAACATTCTAGCAAACGTGATACCACTGCACAGAGCATGCGTGAAAGCGCGATGATATATAATTGCTGCAGATTTACGTGCCGCGACCACCAGATGATTACGAGGCACGCCGTGGTGGCGGACTGCGGATGAATTTCAACCTACTGAAGTTAACTTTAACGTGAACTCAGACATAAGCACACGGGTGTTCTTTGCGTTTTGCCGCCATAGAAATGTGGCCGCCGTGGCCGGGAGTCGAACCCGCGCCCTCGAGCATGGTCACGCGACACCCAACGGCTAAGCTACCACGGCAGGTAAAAGCACAAAAGGAAATGGGCAGCAAAGTCTCACCGAGCGTTTATTTCCCAGACTGGGTTACAATCATCAGTAACGTTAAACTGCATCCTAATTGCACATTTCTGAAAAATAAACAAATGACTTCTATCAATTAAGCCAAAATTCTCAAACACATGCGTTTTGAATTACGCACGTCTGCACTGAGAGTTAGCATGGAATTATGCACGGGTG
This sequence comes from Rhipicephalus appendiculatus, assembly GCA_030522465.1. NCBI lineage: Eukaryota > Metazoa > Arthropoda > Arachnida > Ixodida > Ixodidae > Rhipicephalus > Rhipicephalus appendiculatus. The sequence continues at coordinate 15,630 of JALIZH010008300.1, read as the reverse complement.
CAGTATGTCTCTCGTCCACGGGATTCTGCTTTGGCGTGCGAAACTCAACACAAAATGCACTTCTAGTGACAGCTGTGCACAGCAGGTAATTACTAACACTCGCACTCACCTTTGCGAAAGAGTATTCCAAATCCAAAGTAACAGTAACCACCGCCACAGCGCTAACAACACAGTTGTCGCACAATGATTGCAAGTTGGCATGCCAGGCGAATACCGTGACGTATCTGTAGCAGAGTAGTAAGTAGGTGCAGCATACTAAAATATTATTGAACACGTAGTATGAGTAGCGTTGTCCGCCTCGGTGGAACAGTGGCTAAGGTGCTCGGCTGCTGACCCGAAGGTCGCGGGTTCGATCCCGGCCGCGGCGGTCGCATTTCGATGGAGGCGAAATGGTAGAGGCCCGTGTACTGTGCGATGTCAGTGCACGTTAAAGAACACCAGATGGTCGAAATTTCCGGAGCCCTCCACTACGGCGTCTCTCATAATCATATCGTGGTTTTGGGACGTTAAACCCCAGATATTATTATTAGTATGAGTAGCGTTCTTTTCCATAACCAGTGCGGTGTAGCCCTAGTTCTACTGATGTAATCAAGCTGCCGCGACGCCAAGAGCCCTGACATCGCTCACGAAAAAACACCGTCTGGTGCGAGGCCATCTTGTCTTGTTTCTTCGCACGACCCGCGTTGTAGCATACGTATACACAATTGAGACGGCCGTTAACGTATCAGAAGCACTGTCATTGAAGGCCTAGCAGTCGAATTAATCCATGGCTCATCGTCATACTTGTGGTGAAAGCTTAAATGGAATGTTAACAGATGTTCACGTCAAACCACTCACGCGACGACGGCGACAGAATCTGGCTAAATCTAGCCCGCATGCTGCGCCCTCCCAGAGTAACAATAAGAAACAAAGAAATCAGAGAGGGAAATTTTATCTGTAGCCGCTATCGAGAGATGGCGCAGCCTTCAAAATGTCGTCGGAATGGTATCCATAGTTTGTGGTCATCGCTTTCATGGAAACTTAATCAACTCTATAATTATCAAGGTTCATTATTATGCAGCTTTTGGTTAAAAGCTGATTTTAGCTAAGGGATAGCTACAGTACTATTGCGTCTGCGTGCCTTGTGGTGCAGCCATTAAATGTAATAGCGTTGACCAAAAATTACGTGCCACTTGTATCACTAGGGTCAGCCGTATTTCACTGACTATATAAGCGTCAGCACTTCGTATTGGGTTATGTGTAAGCACGGCTGTGCTACGCGGCTGTGGTGGTTCAATCATTCGTGGTGTGGGCTGCATGTATAATAATGAATGAAATGTGTATTGAATTCAGTGAGGGTTGTGTGTACTATGTGTCTCGCAGATCTAGTGTACGTACTAATGAATGTGTATGTAAATATGTTGTACCAGCCTTCCAGTGTCCTTGCGTGATCCATGAATGGGCTTGACTCGCCAATTATCCGCCAAAAGGCCACTCTGTAGTATCAACGTGCATCGCAAACGTTTTTTTTTTCTAGTATCGTTGAATCCCTCCAGGTGGCGCCAGCTACCGCCTACTTCATAGCTGTGGTACTCTCACCACTCCACCTACTTATATATTGTTGAACATCTATCTATCGAAACTATAAACTGCTGCGACGGAATTGTTTTGCTGCGATCGAGTGTGCATTTTGGAGGTAAATCTCGGGGCCTATTGCCCCGTAAACGCGTGGATAACGTCGCTACACGGTGTGAGTCTTCGATAAATAAAGACAGCAAGCCTAGCCTGTAGTCTCCGGGCGAGAACTTCTTTGCAGTATCCGTATCTTCCAGAGTGAACGCCGTCTCGCTGGCCGAGCGAAACCTACGAGTTCCGTCGTTCCGTTTCGCGAAGTTTTCACCACCCCAGGTTTGTCTGCTTGATTTTATTGTTATATCACTCGATATTAAGCTCAGCGGGGCCGTTTTTTTGTGATTACCAGTGCCGTATACTCTTTATCTGTCGAGAATCGATGAACTCGCTAGGCCTAATCGCGTCGCTAACTTGGTGTCAGCCATCTTGATTTTGACGAGGCAGGAACCGTTCCTCCATTTAAGGACGAACATTGGGGACATCGCCGTTTCTCCCTTAATGGAGAGAGGGTCGCTCCATTTTTTTTAAGAGTGTACGTACGCACGGACGGACGGATGAACAAACGGACGGACAGATGCACAGACGGACGAACGGATGTACTGACGGTCGGACGGACAGATGTACGGACGCACGCACGCACGGACGCACGGACGGACGGGCGGACAGATGCCCGTACGGACAGACAGATGCACGGACATAGTACGCTCTATTTTAAACCTATATGCGCGCTATGAACGCTCTATGTGCGGTATATGCAACACTTGTGTTTCGGTCCGACGGGGAGCTACGACGACGGCGACAACAGGCATGGTGCGAGCCTTAGGAGCTTCACTCCTAAAAAACAACAATATCCTTCATTCGGGGCTGCAGAAGCGCACGCAATGTGTAAAACATGCGTTACTCCGCGTAAAATCAACACGGCTCAGCCACAGCTTCAGCCGCGCTGGACCAAATATGGCGGCGGTCCGGACGGTTGCGGTACTTTCTCCGTTCCAGCGACTTTACCGTCCCCCCCCCCCCCCACCCTGAAGGGGAACCCTGCGCGCGCCAACGTGTGTGTGTACATACTCACACGAATTATTGTCGCTGAATTGGAAGAAATATTTGCAAATGAAGATACACACGTTGAACAAACACACGTCACTGATAACTTATTATGTCAAGTTTAGGTCGGTGGACCGGTCTTTGTGAGCGAGCCCTGACGACGGAAGGTGCACCGGCCACACCGTGACTTAAGGGGACAGGGTAAGCAAAATATTGCAAAAAAAATCGTTTTCTTCTTTTTGCGAAATTTGATATCGGTGGCCTTTTCTGAACCAGAATCAGTCATTTGTTTGTCTCAGTGGGACTTCTTTTTGACTAAAAATGCCATAATTCAAAACTTGTGCGGTGGCTGCCATGCCCCCTATCTTACGTAGCAAGGGATTCCTTGCAGTTCAAACATCAAAGCCATATGGAGCGGTTAGAGTTTGAAAGATGGAATGCATTTGGCACATTCAGAAAAGAATGGGCCCATAACTGCGAAAACGAAAGAAAGCAGAGGCATCAAGCTCTCTCACGGGAAATGTATATCTGGCCGGGGACGTCTTCGTGATGCCATTATTGCCAAGCACCAGAACTGTTATGGTTTGGCCGTTAGAAGAAATAGAGCCAGCTTGGCGGACAGGGGGGAAAGCTGTCCGGGCTTTATATTTTCGCCTGGCATCAACGGACACCAATCCATCCCATGGCCTTTGCCCGAAGGGCGCCGACACTTGGTGCAAATTCAACAAAGCCCAGTCGAATGATCAACCAATCATAAAGAACACCTTCCAGCATCTGTTCTTGAGGCTGTCAAGCCAATTTATCCGCAACTAGCTAATCCAGAATTACTTGCTAAATGCCTCCATGGGAAAACTCAAAACCCCAACGACTCGTTCAACAATGTCGTGTGGCAGCGCGCTCCGAAAAATGTTTTCCTCGGACACCAAACATTAAAAATATGCACTCTTGATGCTGTGCTCACTTTTAATGATGGCAATGTAGCCCGTGAGAATGTGCTGAACTAGTTTGGAATTTCGCAAGGGCACTGCACAGTGCAGGGCCTACGCACACTTGACCTGTGTCGACAGTACTTTACTGACAGGGCTGCACAGCAGGTGATAAAGGAGGCTCGCCAGGCAAGACGTTTCAACACAAAAAGAAAAAGTGATATTGCTGGTGAGTATCTGGCTCGTGCCTATTGAAAGGGTCCGTCAATTTGCCGTTATTTCTTAGTACTTTTGAAATAATCCAGATTTTCGACTTTAAATGCGATTATCTCAAAACCTGCCTTTTTATGTACTTTTGTTCCTTTATCTCAGCAACCGCAGTATCAAGGAACATAGATTTCGGCCAGTACTTAGCTAACGTACAAGGGAATATGCTGAAGCAGAATTATTGTTGTGTAATCAAATATCTACTTCAACACGACATCTAATGCCTATTACCGAGTGATAATTAGGTACCTGAACTAAAAAAATTTACAACAAATGAGCGTTACAATTTTCAGTGATAAATCTGCTTCAGTAACAACAGGAATGGCTTATGATCACAATGATAGTAAAATAATTACTGTAACGCTTATGGTTATTGAGAAAAAGGTACATAAACTTCGCCTAAAATACATGGCTGGTATACGGCTGACTCTGTTCAATTCAATTCAATTCAATTCAATTTTATTTAGTGATGCTAAATAAAATTATTAATTATGAGTGGTGTTTGTTAAATATATGTTCATTCGCATATATATATATATATATATATATATATATATATATATATATATATATATATATATATATATATATATAACCTGGGTAAAAGCATCATTCTGTCATTACTCACGCTCAGATGGCAATATGAATGGAAGAAGGAAACTCTGCCCTGTATTTCAAAATTTGTTTGCGTGACCCGTAGGTCGACAAGCAAGAAAGCGTCATATTACAACCCTACGCACGTCAAACAATATGCGGTGACGAAAATTTGCATAGAGTCTGCATCTGCACAATGCAGGGCAACGTTTTGGCATATGGAAAAACAGAAAAGGAGGCGTCACTGCGCATAAGCGCGTTGCATACCAAGCGCGCTGTGCACCGCAGTGACGGCGCTGCGATGGAAAATCGAAGCCCGAGGCGACGCTCGGTTGCGCACAGAGGCAAACCAAAGCTCGGCACGCTCCGGAGAGCCACGAAGCACGCTGTAGCAACCGGCGCGAGTAAATGACTGCACGAACGATTCGTGCTTCCACGAAGAAAGCGACGCGGCAGGGCATACAAACTGCGGGGCAAAGCTCCGTCTGGCGCCACTGTGTCGTCGCGATTCCCGTCGCTGCAATCGTCGTTGCATTCAACCGCCGCCTCTTCCTTTAGCTTCTCATGACAAGTCGACGTTATACTGCGCATCACGAAAGAATGTTACGCCAGTGGTATCTGAAAGGTTGTCGGCCATCTGATAACAGGGACAGAGTAGAAGAACTTGTTTCTGCGTGAGTGGGTGCCTATATTTGCTGAATATGATATTGCAGGCGAAGTACTCCATGGGAATGTGAAGAAAGTACACGGAAGAGACTGAGAAGAGCCAGCTACCAAGTGTATATGGAAGGTTAAAGCCGGAATACGAAGTAAAGTTCCAAGCATGCCCAGGGGCGTTACAGATCAAACGACAAGCTTTAGCTGACGCGCCGGTGAAGGTTACCCCGTATATACAGCTGCTATCGCACAATATTAGGTGAGTCGAAAGAAAGCACAACGTTCAAGTTGCATTTTCCGCGTTATGTGAACTTCCAAAGTTGTGTGCTTTGGCTAAAGGAGACAAGCGCCGTGTTGGCATCACACTGCAACGGAGCAGATTTACAGCATGCGTTTTTGATGTCGTTTACCGCCGTCTCCTGAATTGTGGTGGCTGGTCACACTGGCCGTTGTTTTAGTAAGAAAGCTAAAGAGCGCAATGAGAACGTGTGCAATGAAACGCGTGGTTGAGAATCGCAAGCACTGCGGCTGTTCCTCTGATTTTCACCGCACGCTATTTCTTAAGAAGTGGGAAGATAAAGTGGAGATCGAAATTGTGAAAATATTTTTGATTCATGAAGCAGCGTACAAGCGCTTTAGCAGGCCCCTCATATTTATGCCAGGCGCTGAGATTGATTATCCCAAAATATTTGTTTAATGCGTCTTTATTTCACCCGTAAATCTTGGTTTCCGAAGTATGGTTTTTTTTTATCGTGTTTATGCCATTTCACGCGAAGCGTTCATCTGGTGTTGCGTTTTTGTTTGCCCTTAGAGCTGTTTTATTCCGGCACGCATGCTTCGTGTGAATCCTGTGCTAAACAATTTCTTAAAAGATTGAGTTTATTGCTGGTAGTGATTCCTCGTAGAACTTGGACTCGTCAGAACATGTGTCGAGCTTTTATGGCACATATATTTCCACTGGAGAAGGCAACAAACTTTGAGTTGTAAATCAGCGCCCGTCTTTGGTACTATGTGTCTCTGTCGGAGTGTTTTTTAGCACTGAAGCACAGCCTGGTAGCTTACGTAGCTGGCCGGTCTTACCCCTCACCTCTTCCGTTATTAAAACTGTCACTCATTCGCTCTGTAGGGCCAATAACATTACCCCTTTAGTATTTCCAAAATACGCACGTAATTACCACTTCTTGGGGAAAAATGCATCTAGCCCCACTCTGCGAAGACTGAGACTTGGGCTAGTTGGTAGCACTTGATGATGGACCAGCAGCGCAACCACACAAAGACAGAGGGCAGAAGGTAGGCGAAACACAGCGCCGTGTTTCGCCTACCTTCTGCCCTTTCTCCGGGTGTCGTTGCGCTGTCGGCATAGGCGCACGCAGGTTTCCCCTTCAAGGGGGGGGGGGCGAAGGTTCGTCGCAGCGCCCCCCCTCCCTATTATGTAAATGTGCGGGGCTGACTTTGCGCCCCCCCCCTCTTAGGTGACTAGAGGGGCGGCCGCCCCCACTGCCCCCCCTTGTGCGCACGCCTATGGCTGTCGGTCTATCATGAACCACTCTGTGAAAGCCGTCGTTCAACTGATGTCCCCTTTCGCCTGTTTTCTTCTGTTTCGTTATTTCTCTGTTTTGAAAGCCTGTTGTAAGAATTTCTGTAGTGTGTCGTCGTCCTTTATTGGTTACTCTATGTTAAGCTATGTGGTGGTTGCAGTTATTTATCGTACTATTGCATCTTGTGGTCTTATTCATTGTCGTGCTCCGTGCGCACCTTCTCCATCGTTGTACCTTTATTTGCATATGTTGGCGTTGTGTTGACTTCATGGTTTGCTCCTCTTGATCGGCTGCAACGAACTCGCGACACCATTTGCACTTGAAAACGACAGCCCGGTGCTCGCTGCGATGTACTGCCAATGGCATGCTCATGGACTTCGGGTCACTGTGTTTCTGGTTTACGAAGACGAAGTCAGTGCACCTACTACGTGCCGCTTATAGCAAGCCATGTGGATGCCGCGCGACGTTAGCTCATTCGCGACCATGCTGGAACGCTTCGAGAGCGTTACAGTGCGGCCGTGGTCCATTCCACCCGCCCACTCGCCGAAAACGCGTATCACTATCACCGCAGCGCTGGAGCACAGGTACCATTACACGCACTGTTGCTGTGCGTTACGAAGGTTGGTGGTGAATGCTCGACTACGAAGAGCTTTGCTGTGAAAAAAAAGCCGGCAGATCCCACGCACTGTGGGAATCGATGTAATGCGAAGCAGCCAGGAAGGAGCAAATGATGCTTTACATAATTTTCATGTCATGTTTTACATTTAGGACCTGTTATTAAAAAAAAATTGAAAGTTGGGCTAGTTGGTATGGCAGCATATTGGGTACAGCGCGAAAAACGACCAAGACGGAAGACAGAAGGGACACAGACGGGCGCTGTCGCAACTGAAAGTTTTATTGGAAGAACACACGAACGTGAAAAGAACAAAAACAAAAAAAAAAAGAACAAAGAAAACCTGGAGAAAAAAAAGCGTATCAAGATTGCTCAGAATTGTTCAAAATGAATAGTACAAGATGCATAGCGTAAGTTTACACAAAGATGTGGTATGCCAGTGGAGTCCTTCCTGGAAATGTTAACGTTCTATTTGATCAACACTTCTGTGAAATGGAAGGATGCAGTCTACGTTCAGAAGAGTGGTGTCTGCATAGGTTCCCGAGTTGCTCCTCTTCTCAGTGACATGTACTTAAAGGAGTACTGACACGATTCTGAGGCACCCCAAAAGGGAACTCTATCGTTTCCATAGTGTGCACTGTCATCGCTCTCCACGCACCGGAGCCACACAACGCGTACAAAATATTATACATTGATTTTAAAGTTCGTCGCCCAGCATCTGCAAGCCAGCCGCACCGCAATGGACATTATCATGACAAATCAACACAGCTCACTGGGTTCGCGAAATTTGTGTCCTGCATGCAGCCTAAGTCGCAGAAATCACTCTCAGAGTCACTGGACGACAATGCACTCATCGTTGTTTACGTGAACCACGTGCGACTGACAGCAAACAGGCAACTGTTGCTAGTATGTCGCGAGTTGAAGTCTTCCCGTGACGTCAGAGCAGACTTGATACGTCACTGCGAAGCCACCCTCTCGATACCGAAACCGAAATTGCTGTTTTGTGGTAGCGGTAATAAAAATATATTCGATGCATTCCCATGCACCGCGACACTCTTTTTAGGGTTCTCGACACCCACGGTTTTATTTAGAGCAACAATCCGAAAATATTTAAAATTCGTGTCAGTACTCCTTTAAGCCGCGTTAATAGAAAACTTCAACACCACCTTATAGATTTAGCATGGACTGTTTTTCGCTATGTCGATAATTATCTGGTATTTTTTCATTGTTGTAATTATAACAGGAGGGCAACAGGCATATTGAAGGTTTTTCGGGAATATGGGAATGGTCTGAAGTTCACGCTGGAACTGATAAAGGAAAGGAATTTGCAGATCTTGGATTTGAGCCTATCGGTTGAGCCTAATCATGTATGTTGGCGCTACCTTCCGAGGTCCCAGAAACCTGTCCTTCCTTTTTCCTCGAATCATTCAAAGATAGTGAAAAATGGAATTGCTTACTCGGCTTTAAGATCAGCTTTAACCAAGTCTTGCGCTCATGGCATTGAGCATAGCTTCACAGCACAGATTAAGAGGCTGGAAAGTGCCGGGTACCCAACTCATGTGCTAGCTATGTGTACATAAAAGCTAATAAAATGCGTTAAAAGTCAGGATCCCACTAACAGAAAGAAGTCCACACAGAAAATCTAAAAACAGTAGCAGTTTTACCGTATGTACATAACTGACGCATGGTCTGAGCAATGTCTCTCACAGATATGGGGTAAAATCAATGTTCTAGGCTCCTGAAAAACTTTCATAAATTTGCACAATGGTTCGGAGGAAAATTAAGAAATGTGAAAAAGAAAGAAGTGACTGTGGAATTAATCATGTTTCCACGTTTGTGTCCTGCAAGCGCGGTATCGTATAGCAGATCCCTCTTACATGTGGGCGGTCATACGTGGGGCACAGCGGCCGATGCGTTAATGTGCGCTTAAGAGAGCACAATAATTTCCTAAAAAACCCGAACGCTTCGCATCTGGCATCGCAATGTACCACGTGAGGCTGTTCACCTGTTCTTGCCGATACAGAAAGTTTGTCCGAGCATACTTCTAAAATTACTAGAGAAGTGGTAGAGGCATTTCATATTAAATGAATGGATGACGCATGCGTCAGTGAGCCATCGATCAATCTCACGGACAAAGAGTTCGCATATCTACTGAGCACATGTGCGATCAAGTGATGCGCTATGCATCTTGTACTGAAAAAAGGCGTCAATTAAACGAAGACAAGAAGAGACAAGGACGTACGCCTGCTCAAGTGAACCAACTAGCCCAACAAAAAGTTTTAGCATCTTGTACTATTCATTTTTAACACTTCTGCTCAATGTTGATACGCTTTTTTTCTCCAGGTTCTTGCTTTTTTTGTGTTTTTATTCTTTTCACATTCGTGTGTTCTTGAAATAAAGCTTTCAGTTGCGACAGCGCTCGTCTGTGTCCCTTCTCTCTTTCGTCTTGGTCGTTTTTCGCGCTGTACCCAATATCCTGTCATTTATGTTCGTCATACAGTAACGTCGCGCAATACCAATTTTGCTGCATATCAAGCGAGCGAACTGGACACAAGCGCATCATGAGCGTGGCATGTAAATGGCGTTGTAGATGACATGCATGCCAAGATTTTCATGTTACCACCTGCCACTGATGTTCGCTATACAGTCATGTCACTCAATCTCAAATTTGGTGTATATCAAGCTAACGAAACGGCCGCGAGCGCGCCATGAGCGTGGAATGCAAGTCATCTCGCTCATGACATGTTATGATTTCCATATTACCACGTGTCATTTATGTTCGTCATGCAGTCACGTCACTCAATACCAAATTTGGTGTATCTCAAGCTACGAAACGGCCGCGTGCGCGCAGTGCGCGTGGCATGCAAGTCATGTCGCACATGAGATGTCATGATTTCCATACTACCACCTGTCATTTATGTTCGTCATACAGTCACGTCAGTCAATCCCAAATTTGGTGTATATCAAGCTAACGAAACGGCCGCGAGCGCGCCATGAGCGTGGCACGTAAATCATAATTTTCATGACAGGTTAGTCATCATTTTCATGATATTACCAGCCATTTATGTTTGTCATACAGTCACGTTTTGTCATACCAAATTTGGTATAAATCCCATTAACGATACGGACAGGAGAGCACAAAGTCGTAGGCGGCTAGATAGATAGCTAGATAGATAGGAATCCAAAAAAAACGGCAGGAAGGGGAAGATGGAAGCTTGCGATGAAATAAATTCGTCAACAGGGCTTGTGTGCTCGAGCCGACGTTTCGACAAGTGGACTTGTCTTCTCGAAGAAGACAAGTCCACAAGTCAAGGCTATAACTGATTTCCTTAGCGCTAGCGTGTATGTGCTCTGTATCCTCTCCTCCATCCTAACAAAGGAGGAGGAGAGGGCGACTGTGGATACGGGGGGTGCGGGAGTATGTGTGTGTGTGGGGGGGGGGGGGGTGCCGAGACGAATAATGTGAGTGATGAGGAAACAGGTGTTCCCCAGCGGAGTATGCAGCTGTCTCACCACCTGCCATGCGCGCCGCTCCTTAGAGTAGAGGATTCCTACAGGAGAGAAAGGGCGGGAGCGTAGGAAAGGAGAGAGAGGGGGGAGGGGACGCGCATGCGCTGTGGGGGGTGCGGGACGCGGGAAGGAGGGACGGACAAAGCCCTGCAAGTACATTCAAGCAAGATCAAAGAATGGAGTCAACGTCGGCGACAGAAACCACCGGTAGTGCTTGTTTGCTTGCACCCACCACCTGCCTAGCCATTGCTAAGCAGCTACTCTGTGCTCTCGGCCATGACTCTGGTGACTGTGATGGTGGTTGACGACCTTAGTGAGCATTGTTGGAATGACCGGAGAAGTGTACACGCCGCCGCCGCCGGACAAGGCACGAGCATAAAAAGCTTGCCGAGCAAGCTCCTAAAAGCAGTGACAGCTTTCAAATTTTAGGGGCGAAGCTCCTCTAGCCGGGGCTCTGTCTGCCGTTGGCGTAGCCCGATGACGATGACGCTGCCATCACGGCCAAGCACATGCAAGGTAACGATTATACGCCATGACGATGACGATGAAGATGCGAAGCTTCTTATAAACGACGTCCCCCCCATCGCACCACCGTCCGCCGTAGCAAGATGAAGATGCTGCCATCACGGCACAGGACATGCAAGGTTAACCATTATGCGCCCATCAGTCCACAGGTAACGATTATACGCCATGACGATGACGATGAAGATGCGAAGCATCTTATAAACGTCGTCCCCCCATCGCACCACTGTCCGCCGTAGCAAGATGAAGATGCTGCCATCACGGCACAGGACATGCAAGGTTAACAATTATACGCCCAGTCCACATGGTTACGCCCATCAGTCCACAGCACATGCAAGGTATGCAAGGTACCCACTATACCCACTATGCGAACCAGAACGCTGTAGTATAATAAGGCCGTCAACCACCACCACAGTCACAAGAGTGATGGGCGAAAGGACAAGGCTGCTTAGCAATGGCTAGGCAGGTGGTGGGTGAAAGCAAAGAATAACACGCACTACCGGTGGTATGTGTCGCTCAGGTTGACTCCATTGCTTGAACTTGCTTGCATGTGCTGTGGACAACCGTCCGTCCACAGCACCGATGAAACGTTCTCTTTCTGCCATCGCGGCACAGCACACCGAGTGTACCTACTACACGGCATAAAGATCACACGAAACATTCTCTTTCTGCCCGCGAGGCCTTTGTCGTTGGTCCCGCTAGAGGGGCAGCCGTGCTATAATTTAAAGGGCGCCCGCTAGATGGCGCGCCGACGCTCAGGATGCGCGGCACACACCTGCACGTGCTTTGGCGTGCTTTTTTTCCTTCGCAGCTGTACTATAATTCAAGGGGCAAGCGGACCCAGCGCTGAGGGCCAGGGGAAGAAGTATTGCGTAAACGCCGGCAAGCGGACCCCGAGATGAGGGCCCGCGAGGCCGAAGAAAGAGGAAAGCGGCGACAAGCGAACATGGAAGCGGAACGGGCTCTGGATGAAGCGGCCAAGCGCCTGAAGCGGTCGCTACCCGAGACTGGAGGCACCGACGTGCGCTTCAAGCGTGACTTCCTATACCACTCGTTCGGCCACAGTTGCAAGGTATGCGACCGCTTGTGGTTCGATAATAACCTCACCTCGATGTCCTCCATCCGCAACGAGCAGTCCCGTGCTAACGTCATCACCGTTCTAAAGCAAGAGTTTCCTGTCGCCGCGACGTCATCGGCACCGCTGATCGACTACAGTGAGTACCGAGTTTGATCCACGTGTAAAGACTCTTCGGTGGCTGGAAAAGTCCCAACTTTGAGCGTCACGCACGGGTATCGATATCCTCCTAAGCCAGATCACCTGCTCGCTCTCAACCCCGAAGAAGAACGCCTGATAGCTCCACGGCTACCTTTCATGACCATCAGGCGTTTGACTCACGGCAGCGGGCAGTACGACATCAAAGGGCAAGTAGACAAAGTCCCGATCAACGTGCCCAACACCGTGCGGTGCCTGCCGCGGAATGTCCCCGACGACGCCGCCTTCGATGTGCACCTCAAACGCCGACTGGTTAATAAGACATCCTACAAGAAGGCTCTCGTAAAGAAAAGCCACATACAAGCCTGGCTGAAACACCTCGAAACTTGTCCACTCTACACCTGAAAACCAAGAATTTCGGATGTTTCGACCAAGAAGAAGAATGCCACGATGGAAAGGTCACCCATGACGACGACATCAAGCCGGCGCCTGAGGTTACGGACCTGGAGGACCCTTTGCAAGCTATCGTTGCACTCAATGTAATGAATCGCACCATGGTGATTGACGACGAGGGCAGAGGTCTTTCGAAGAAGGAAAAAGACGACGTCACTGAATTACAAGGGTTAATGGCAGGCATGCACAGTCTCCACCTGGCACCCGGAGAAGGTCAAACACCAGTCTCGCTGCTCTTTGACGAGTACGCAGAATTACTCTCGTTTCAACAAATCTACCTAGGCGTACCTCGCAAAATCACGGGCCCTCAACCTACGCCATTCGCAAAGGCTAGCAGGAATATGACGTTCCGCGCGAACGCCACCACCACGCGGCAGGATCTCGAGACGGGAGGACGAGCGTTCTTGTACGGCGCACTCTCGAGACCTGGCCTTCATGAGTGGCATACCGAACACGCTCTCGTCGGAGACTTCAACGTGAACGTCATTGCTGACGACTGGCTAGTCCCGCACATGATGTCCCGCTACGATCTCTCGTGTAGCTCGTACGACCACAAGCGTCCCACCACCATCAGAGGGACCTGCATCGAGATTGCCTTCGCCAACTTTCCACTACATCTCATAATTCAAGATCCCTTCGCCACGTACTTCACTGACCACAAAGCTGTAATTCTTAAAGCGAAACGGGTCCCAGAGCTCATTAGGAACAACCCTCCTTTGTAATCAGTAACGTAAAACAATTGTACATTATCTGTATAATGGGATATAATTACATCTCATGTGTGTCGCATATAATCGTGTATATAATTACATCTCATGCATATAATTGCATGGATGTGTAAATTAATAAACCTGGAAGGAAAAAATATTGATGCGCATACACAAAAAAAATTTGGGGCACTCTTAATCTTCGCCTTTAAGAGTTGAACGCGATAGCGATATCCTGTCCGTAGTGCGTACTTCAGTCACTTAGTGCATGCTATGTAATGGGTAGCATGCTTTAAACCAAGAGCAAATATGCGCGGCAAATGTGGGAAATGTTTTCGAACTTGCTATGCACCCACTACGTGGTGTTAAGGGAATACGCACAGTAAGGTGTGTGCCATTTGTAATGGGTGGCTGGCTTTAAACTAAGAAATTGTTATGATAGTCACATATTCTGACGCCCGATGGCAATGTACGCTTGTACCACGCAATATTCCTGGGATATTGCATGTTATATTGCGACGCCTATATAAAGGACGCTTGCGTTTGCGAAGCATGAAAGTGGTTTTCACTGCATTTCCAAGCAGAGGAAGTTATTTTCACAGCATTTCCAAGCAGAGGCATCGCTGTGTGGTAGAACACCTTTTTGCCACGCAGACGACCCGGGTTCAATCCTCACTCGGACCCGAAAATTTTTATTATTTATTTTATTTGCATCTTTCTCGATTTTTCGGTCACGGACAAGATGATGATTTTTTGCTCACAACCAACGACGCCGACGCCGGAATTTCTGCGAAACGAGCTCTTTAACGCTATCGCGTTAAAACAGACAAGGACTCAGGAAACACGGACTAGCGCAAATGCAGATGCGCATCAATATTTTTAAATGCGAAGCATTTCTTAGCGAACTTCGGCGAGTTTGAGCCTGCCTATCTATCTATCTATCTATCTATCTATCTATCTATCTATCTATCTATCTATCTATCTATCTATCTATCTATCTATCTATCTATCAATCAATCTATCTATCTATCTATCTAGCCGCCTACGACTTTGTGCTCTCCTGGCCGTATTGTTAATGGGATTTATACAAAATTTGGTATGTCATAACATGACCGTATGACGAACATAAATGGCTGGTCCTATTATGAAAATCATGACTAACTTGTCATGAAAAGTATGATTTACATGCCACGCTCATGGCGCGCTCGCGGCCGTTTCGTTAGCTTGATATACACCAAATTTGGAACTGAGTGACGTGACCGTATGACGAACATAAATGACAGGTGGTAATATGCAAATAATGACATGCATCTCATGAACAACATGATTTACATGCCACGTTCATGGCGCGCTCGCGGCCGTTTCGTTAGCTTGATATACACCAAACTTGTTATTGAGTGACGTGACTGTATGACGAACATAAATGACTAGTGGTAATATGAAAATCATGACTTGTCATGTGCGACATGACTTGCACGCCACGCTCATGGCGTGCTCGCGGCCGTTTCATTAGCTTGAGGTACACCAAATTTGGTATTGAGTGACATGACTGTATGACGAACATAAATGACAAGTGGTAATATGAAAATCATGACTTCTCATGTGCGACATGACTTGCATGCCACGCTCATGGCGTGCTCGCGGCCGTTTCGTTAGCTTGAGGTTCACCAAATTTGGTATTGAGTGACATGACTGACGAACATAAATGACAAGTGGTAATATGGAATCATGACATGTCATGAGCGACATGACTTGCATTCTACGCTCATGGCGCGCTCGCAGCCGTTTCGTTAGCTTGATATACACTATATTTGGTATTGAGTGACATGACTCTATAATGAACATAAGTGGCAGGTGGTAACATGAAAACCTTGGCATGCATGTCATCTACAACGCCATTTACATGCCACGCTCATGGTGCGCTTGCGTCCAGTTCGCTAGCTGGATATAAACCAAAATTGGTATTGCGCGACGT
>JALIZH010008293.1:0-58844 GCA_030522465.1 Rhipicephalus appendiculatus | reverse complement strand
GTAGTGCCTGGAGTACTTCTGGTCGCAATTTTGAAGGTACTATGAGAAGGTAGTTGGCTCGAACTGGCGAGAAATTCTTCTTTATGAGAATGTCGTTTCGCAAGACAAACGACGCGAGTCCACGCTTGAATGCCTTCGGAACAATGGCGGTCTTGCCTTCGAGGTACTACACAAGGCCCCTTAGGTCCGGGTCGGCTCGCTGTCGTTCGGCGAAGTCGTCGGCACTTATGGTTCCCAAGAAGTCATCCTCCTGGTCGTCCTGAGGCGGCGGGTCGACGGGGGCGCGAGATAACCAGTCGGCGTCGGAGTGTTTTCGTCCGGACTTGTAAACGACGCTGACGTCGAATTCTTGAAGCCTTAGACTCCATCTTGCGAGACAACCCTGAAGGGTCCTTCAAGTTACCTAGCCAGCACAAGGCGTGGTGGTCGCTCACAACTTTGAAGGGCCTGCCATAGAGGTAGGTGCGAAACTTTGATGTAGCGCAGATGATGGCGAGGCACTCCTTTTCTGTTGTGGAATAGTTGGCCTCTGCCTTGGATAGCGGCCGGATAGCATAACTGATAACCCTTCCCAATCCGTCCGTCCTCTGCACAAGGACGGCGCCGAGTCCTACGCTGTTCGCGTCGGTGTGCACTTCTGTTTCGGCGTGTTCGCCGAAATGTGCAAGTAACGGAGGCGTTTATAGGCGTCGTTTTAGTTCTTGAAATTCTTCCTCCTGCGGCGTTTCCCACTTGAAGTCGACGTCGGTCCTTGTAAGGTTAGTGAGTGGCTCGGCAATGCGGGCAATGTTTTTGACGAACCACCTGTAATAGGCACACATGCCGAGAAATCGACGCACGGCCTTCTTGTCGACGGGTGGCGGGAATGTAGCGATGGCGGCTGTCTTCTGCGGGTCGGGGGCGTACTCCGGACTTGCTTATCAAGTGGCCCAAAAACAAGAGCTCTTCGTAGGCGAAACGGTACTTTTGTGGCTTCAGGGTGAGTCCGGAGGTCTTGATTGCTTGAAGTAGAGCTTCAAGGCGCCGGAGATGTTCGTCGAAGTTTGAGGAAAACACAACGACGTCGTCCAAGTACACAACACAAGTCTGCCAATTCAAGCTAGCCAGTACGGTATCCATAACGCGTTGGAAGGTCGCGGATGCCGAGCAAAGACGAAAAGGCATGACCTTGAACTCGAACAGGCCGTCTGGAGTTATCAAAGGAGTGTTTTCTCGCTCTCTCTCGTCGACTTCGATTTGCCAGTAGCCTGTCTTGAGGTCCATCGACGAAAGGTAGTGTGCATTGTGGAGTCAATCCAGGGCGTCGTCTATACGTGGGAGGGGGTACGTCCTTCTTCGTGATCTTGTTCAGGCGACGATAGTCGACGCAGAAACGTAGCGTGCCGTCCTTCTTCTTCACCAACACCACGGGAGACGCCCAGGGAGTCTTAGACGGCTGGATTATGTCGTCGCGTAGCATTTCGTCGACTTGTTTCTTCACGGCCTGGCGTTCGCGCGTCGATACTCGGTACGGGCTCTGTCGAACTGGTCGAGCACATTCTTCTGTTATGATGCGATGTTTCGCGACTGGGGTCTGTCGAATTCTCGACGACGCCGAGAAGCAGTTTTTGAATCGCAGGGAGCAGGGCCTTTAGCTGGTCTTGCTTGACCTTCGGGAGGTTCGGGTTGACGTCGAAATCTTGTTGGGAACCTTGATTCGTCGAAGCAGGTTCGGTAGCTTCGGAGAGGGCGAAAGCGTGGCTGGTGTCAATGAATTTCTCGATGTGGGCGACCGTCGTACCAATGTTAAGGTGCCTATATTCGTGGCTGAAGTTTGTCAGCAACATTTGCTTTGCCATCACGCAACTCGGTGATGCCTCTTGCGACGCAAATCTGACGGTTTACAAGCCGATGCTGATCGCCCTCGATGATGCCTTCCAAGTCTGCTGGTTTTTCGGTGCCGACGGATATTATGGTGCTGGAGAGTGGCGGATCGGTCACCTGCTCTTCTATCACGTTCAATGCATGGTTGCCTGGCGTCGCGTGGGGCGGGAGCGCGTTTTCTGAGGTTAGTGTTATCGACTCAGACCTCGGGTCGATGACGGCGGCGTGGTCACTTAGGAAGTCTATTCCAAGTATCACATCCCTGGAGCAGTGCTGTAGGATTACAATGTTCGCCGGATAAGTTCGGTTATTGATGGTGACTCTCGCCGTGCAGACTCCAATCGGCGTTATCAGGTGCCCTCCAGCTGTCTGGATTTCGGGTCCACTCCAAGCGGTCTTTACTTTCTTCAACTTGGCGCCGAATGGCCCACTGAGGACGGAATAGTCGGCCCCAGTGTCGATGAGAGCGGTGACGTTGTGGCCGTCGATCAGAACGTCGAGGTCACTAGTCCGTCGCCTTGCTCAGCGGTTAGGTCGCGGCGCCGGATCACGGCTGCGTCGATTAGTTGCGCTGCTTCCATTCTCCGTCGTCAGGTCTTCCTCGGTCCGCGAGATTTCGTCGACAGGGCTCTGTCTGTTTCGCGTCGTGTTCAGCAGGTTTCGTCGCGGCGTCGTCATTGGCGGATGGTCTCCGTTAGTTAAACTAGGGACAGCAACCGCACCTCCATCTGTTGCTGCCCTAGTTTTTCCGGATACGGAGCTAGGCGACCGGCCCCCGGGTTGGGCCAGTGTACTGCCGGCGGTGCGGCGACATGTAGCGGCCAGGTGACGGTGAACTGGATGATGGACGTTGTTGCCACTGTGTCCCGGTGATGTAGTCGTCAATGTAGCGAGGTCGTTCACCTGGCTGTGGACGCGGCGCGTTGACGGCGAAACCACGCAGCCCCATCTGTCGGTACTGGCAGCGGCCGCTGTGGCCGGCCTCCCCACAGTGGTAGCAGAGCGGGCGGTTGTCAGGAGTTCGCCAAACGTCGGTTTTCCTTGGCGCGTTGCAGTGGCCGGTTGGCGGGCGGTATGACGTCGATGGTGTCGGCGGTGGTGTCTGGCGTCGGAAATGTGGTGGAGAGGCGTCTTGACGAGGGCGGGTAAGGGTAGCGGGACGGCGGGCAGCAGCAGCGTAGCTCATAGCCTGTGGCTGCGGCTCTGCTTGTTGAGGAACGTCCAGGGATTGCTGGATCTCTTGGCGCATGACGTAAGCAATGGAATCCACCTGAGGCTGCGATGGAGATAAGAATTTTCGCAGCTCTTCCTGCACGATCGCTCTGACCGTTTCGCGCAGGTCAGCGAAGCAGAGCGCTTGGATATCGGTGAACTGTGGCGTCGAACGGCGATTGTACTAACGGTTGCGCATGTCCAGGGTCTTCTGGATGCTCATCGCTTCCGAGACAAATTCTTGAACACTGTTCGAAGGGGTTCCGCATCAGTCCCGCAAAAATTTCCTGTTGAACTCCTCACATGAGGACGCGAACTTTCTTTTCTTCAGGTATTTCGGGGTCTGCATGGGAAAAGCATCTACTCATTTCTTCCGTGAAGAGCATGACGCTTTCGTTGGGGAGTTTCACGCAGGTTTCAAGCAGAGTTTCGGCCCTTTCTTTGCGGTAGACGCTAGCGAAGATAGCCAGGAACCTGGTTCGGAAAACGTCCCGAGATGTTCTCGAACCACGTTCTCGCGGCGTTTTCTTGGGCGAAGTACGCGTGCCTCAGCTTGTCTTCATTGTTCCAATGGTTGAAGACGGCAACCCGGTCATATTCTTCCAGCCAGCTTTCCGGCTCCTCGCACGATGACCCCCGGAATTTCGGCGGCTCCTCTGGCTGCTGAAGCAGGAAGGGTGTTGGCTGCGCAGGTGTTATCATCGTGCCTGCGGTTGAAGTCAATGTTTTCGTTGACCTGGTGTTTTCCAGCAGGAGCCCGTGCTCTGGCTGTAGTCCCTGCTGCCTGCGGCTGGTGCGATGAACAGGGTTATCCTTTACGTCGTCTTCTTCGCGGCTTGGGCTTGGGTCAGCGCCTCGATGGGACGTCCGGAGCATGGACGTAGCAGCACCTCCACCAGATGTCACGTGGTCGTGACGTCGACGAAGGCATTAGTCGGCGTGTCAAAGAAGAAATCGTTTATTTGGCCGGACTTGCTCTGAAACGTATTGTCAGATTACAGCTATACACACTGGTACAGATAGCGGCGAATGGAGCGTCGGCCGTCGATCAACTGATCATCGTTGGAGCGCGCCGGCTTTTATACATCACGCGTCGAACATTCTAGCCTTAGCACTGCTCGTCGCACAAGCTCTGGAATAATCTTGAGTGTTTGCGTCTTGCGTGCAATCTTAACAAAACGATCTCCTACAACCGAGAAGCTTCTGGAACACTAAGGCGTGGTCTGCGCCGTGTACTGCTGATAGTATTTGTGGGCGGAAACCGAATACAGTGAAAGAAACGCGCGTGGCAATATCTACGTCACCAGACGAGGATGTAAATATGCGGCATCCATCGAGCTTTTTCAGTGGGCATGTTGGCTGGCCCCGCGTCGGCATCATGTCAAATCCGATAAAGATGAATAAACTTGATTTGATTTGATTTGATTTTGTTCATGCACGTTAGTGATGATGTTTCATCTGTATAATAATGACGAACCATTCTTTGTCCAGCTGATATGGCCACGTAGCCTAAGCAGAATCTGTTCTGGTGTACGTGACTAGCTTCTCTCGTTGTTTTTATTATGTGGCAACGTCAACCCGAATCCCGGCCCTGACGTTCAGAAGTTGCTTGCGGAGCTCTTAGATGGTCAGAAAAGCATTCGGAAGAGGCTGGATGGTATTTACCTAAAGGAGCAGTGACATTAACTTTACGCATGTCGCGTTTTTTGCGCCAACATGTAGTTATCGATCCCCTAGTAACGATTCGGTACTGATAATGCAACAGAGGCCGATTTAATATATGTAATAATGATTACTATGACCAGTATCGAACCCAATTCAAAACGGGAGCAAACCCGCCAATTTTCAGCTCTGCCAAGCGGTCACCTCCCGCGGTCACGCCCTATCTGATCACGTGGCCACACGAAATTGTGACGCGAGTTTCAGATGACATTTCGTCTGCTCAGCGAGCAGGTGTAGGCACGTGTAGGCATGTCTTCGCCACCCCCATCGTCGTCGCCGCCGGTAATACCGTCCAGAAGCAACGATGAAAAGACTGAGGAATATGGAATCACTGCTATACGCGACGTGGCAAATCATTTACGGTTCGATCCTCGTCAGAGTAGTGATTCTCATATCGACGCCGGACCGAGCAGCCACGAGGAGGCAGCTGGAGACGCACACTTGGGCCATGCTGGCTGGCAGACATGTCACAACTACGCATATGAACGCTGCGTGCGTGTTACTTGTTTGAAATGACATTTCTTTGAACCATATGTTCTGTACTCGTGCACTTTCATCGGTTATTGTCGTGTTTGCGTCTACCTACGCATAACCGATGTGTCGTAATAACTGGTCAGTTAGTGAATGTCGCCACGTGTGTCAATTGTAGTGTGTACTGCTAACAGACTGAAGCCTAAAGTTTGAAGGAATCCCCTCTGGTCGGGATGATACATGGTGAAGGGTAAAAAACCCCGAGGCTTTACTGCGCCGACCAAAGTAAAAATAAAAACACAGAGAAAAAGACGTTTCAGCTCCTACGCGGGAGCCTTGTTCACAAATGAACTGAAAAAAATGTGTCAAGCAGTTCGCCTTATGTACGTTTGAGTATATCACGCAGGCAGCGCGCATACACGTGAAATCGCTTTTTACAAGTGTGCCAACAGGACTGGCTGTGGATGTGTGCAAGACCGCTCTGGAATCAGATGCAAATCTAGCGGAAAGATCGCCTGTCGATGTACCGGACCTATTTCGGCGTTTACAGTTCTGTTTGTCGAATACATATTTTACTTTCGAAAAGAAGTTGTACAAACAGGCCCACAGAACGGCTATGGAGGCTTCTATATCGGTGACCGCTGCTAATTTGACGATGGAAACGATTCCTGGTTCAGCCCTCTCCTCGTTCAGCGCTGCTCCGAAGGTGTTCTTCCGCTATGTGGACGGCATTTTTTGCATCATACACCGCGAAGTTGTGCAGGCGTTCATTTCGCACATGAACAGCATGAAAGCAGCAATTCAATTCATGGTGGAAGAAGAAGTCGAAGGCAAGCTCCCATTCCTTGATATGCTCATTGAAAGGAATGGACCCACTTTGTCGTTTGGCGTGTTTAGGAAGACAACCCACAGAGGGCGTTACTTACATTTCGATAGCATGCAACCTGCTTCCTACAAAAGGGCGGCTTGTGGCTATCCAAATTCCTTTTTGAACGCTGTCGAATGACAAAATGGCACGCCCGCAATTGCCCTGTGCTGCCTCTGGTAAAAAGCGCGCGGGGATACCGTATAGCCCTTCCATAAGCGAAGCCCTAAGCCGTGTGCTGAATTCGTACAACGTCCAAGCGGCACATGTTCCCGACCAGAAACTGTGACAATCACTCGTAAATGTGAAGGACAGACTACCCAAAGTGAAGTTGCCCGGTGTGGTGTACGCGGTCCCATGCGCGAATTGTGACGACCTATATATTGGCGAAACTGGTGACTTTGAACGGCGTCTCAAGCAACACAATTATGACGTGAAGAAAGGAAATGTGAAGTCCAGCGCTTTGGCTGAGCATGCGTCAGGTGGACACGCAATCGACTGGGGAGGGCACGTGTTCTCGCTAGAGAAAAAGGACTGTCACGACGTCTTTATTTTGAGTCGCTCGTGATACAGACCACACCACGCACTCTGAACAGGTGCGATGGCATCAAGATGCCATCAGTGTATGCGCGCTGCCTGCGTGATATACTCCAACGTACATAAGGCGAACTGCTTGACATATGTTTTTCATTTCATTTGTGAACAAGGCTCCCGTGTGGGAGCCGAAACGTCTTTTTTCTCTGTGTTTTAATTTTTACTTTGTTCGGCGCAGTAAAGCCTCGGGGTTTTTTAGATGCGAAGCATCTTATGCTCGGGGCTATGTCCGTCCCTCCCGCGTCCCGCGTCCTTCCCGCGTCCTGCGTCCCGCGTCCGGCCACTTTCATGAAGTATAGGAAGCACCTACTATGCGAACCAGAACACTGTAGTACAATATAAGGCCGTCAACCACCACTACAGTCACCAGAGTCATCGCCGAGAGTACAGAGAGGCTGCTTAGCAATGGCTAGGCAGGTGTTGTCTGTCGCCCAGGTTGACTCCAATTCTTGATCTTGCTTGCATGTGTTTGGGGGATGCAAAGCAAGAATAACGCGCTCTACCGGTGGTGTGTGGCCCACGTTGACTCCATTCCTTGATCTTGCTTGCATGTGGTGGCGGGGGCTTTGTCCATCCCGCGTTCCACAGCCCCTCTCCTACGCTCCCACCCTTCCTCTCCTATAGGAATCATCTACTCTACGGAGCGGCGCCCGCCTCCCGTTGACGCCATTCCTTGATCTTGCTTGCATGTGCTTGCGGGGGCTTCGTCCTTCCCGCGCCCCACACCCCCTCTCTCTCCTCTCCTACACTCCCCACCTTCCTCTCGTCTAGGAATCCTCTACTCTACGCAGTGGCGCCCGCGGCCCGTTGACTCCATTCCTTGATCTTGCTTGCATGTGCTTGCGGGGGCTTTGTCCGTCCCACACCACCACAGCGCATGCCCGTCCTCTCCTACGCTCCCCCTTTCTCTGCTCTAGGAATGCTCTACTCTACGGTGCGGCGCCCGCGTCCCACACTTCACAGCGCATGCGCGTCCCCTCTCTCTCCTCTCCTCTTGGAATCCTCTACTCTACGGAGCGGCACGCACGACAGGTGGTGCGACAGCTGCATACTCCGCTGGGGGCGCCACGGTAGTTCCGCGGTATGAAAATGACGGAGCGCGCGCGCCTCATTCTCTCTCCTGTGCAGCGCCGCGATGAGCACCCGGACCGCTGCCGTTAAATCAGAGCGGCGACGTTCCTCCCCGCTCAAGCTAATTATCTCCCCGCTGCTTCGCATCCACACATGGTTCCCTTTAGCGGGAGATGGGGAATTTTTTTACCCTTCACCAGGCTAACAGACTGAAACGCGACAAGAAAAAAGTGAAACGCGGAGGCCTGGCATATTGATTCGGTCAGCGCGTTGTGGGGGTAGCGTTTCGCAATGGTGCAGCAGACTTTTTGCTTTATCTCTTACTTGAAGAGCACGATTGCAGCGCACAACGGTTCCACGGCATGCTGGCACTTGATGCGATGGAGATCGTAGCTTTGAATGATCACATTCGCGCTCATGACTCCACGACAGATCACCCGAATCGGCGCAACGAAAACGCAGGATCCACACGAACGCGCTGCACGATTCAAGCAAAAAAAACAAGCGACGCCGTTGCCAGGTAACCTGGCGTCGCCGCCATGCGGTACCACAAGAAGGCACCACGATGACAACACTAATCTTGTCGACGTCAGGGTTGCTCGCGCATTGTCACTCAGCGCCCCAGGCGTGGCCTAGGAGCTAGCTGAACACGTCAAAGTAGTGTCGATGTTGCGTGGCATGAACGCGCTGTTGATCCTTTGTCCGCTGTTTGCGCTCGATATAGAGTAAATTCTACGTAACAGACGCAATTCATACCTCGCTAAAAAACTCATGCATAGCAAGCAATCGAGTGAACGCCACATCTCCAGTTTGACATTTCATGTCACTGCTCCCTTTAAAGTTAAACAAATTGGAAGACGCTACGGCTGTAAGTTAGGTGAAAACAATGACGTACAAGTTGGAAAAAACGGTCTTAAGCGTGGAAAGCAAACTAGCTGACCTTGAAGATAGGAATATGCGATCGTCTTTGGTATACCAGAAACAATTGATGAAAGCTTCGATGAACTCAGCGAGAATTTGTTGACGGGTGTCTTTACTGATATCTTGAAAACACAAGTATCGTCTGCGGAAAGAATTCAGAGAATTGGGCGCGAACAACTACGTAAGACTCGCCCCATTATTGTGAAGCTTATTTATTAGCGTGGTAAGGTAGCTGTTCTTAAAAAGTGCTTTAAACTAAAGCTACAGGTATCTCGATTTCTGGAGATTTTTCGGAAGCTACACGACATAAAAGAGCAACACTTTGGGAAATCAAGGCGCAAACTCGAAGGGCAGGTGAAAAGGTAAAATTAATCTACGACAAAATGCGAGTTGATGGTGTTCTGTTGCAGCCCTTAACGAACGAGTGTCACTTCAAGGGAATGTTGTTAAGAAATCTCAGCAGTGAGCCGAAGCACAATCAGGCAAATTACATTGCTGCATTCAGTTTAATTCCCGCACCATCATTAATAAACTGAATGACCTGAAAAGTAACACAAAAGCGCATGCACCACATTTATTTTAATAACAGAAGCCTGGTGACACTCACGTATTAAAGATGACAAAATAACGCCCCAAGGATATGGCGTTTATGGGAAAGACAGACCTTCTGGTGGGGGTGATGTGGCTGTCCTCTTTAAAAACTACGTGAATGTGACTAGGCTTTCCGATAGAGATGATATTGAATGTGTCATTGTTAAAATACACGTTGAGGAAATGAACCTGGTTGTTTGTGCATTTTCCCGTCATCCGAATGCCGAGAAGGCGTTTTTTGAAGTTACGATTTTCTTCGTTCCTGCAATACAAACCCTTGTAAAAATTGTTAGCTTGCGATTTTAAATTCCTCAAGTTAATTCGGACATAGACTTCCCGGAACCGCTTTCTAGTGCTGCTGAGTCGTTGGTCGAAATTGTTGTTTTCCATGACCTAACACTACTAGTAAAAGTACCCACCAGGGTTCGAGAAACGCACAATCTATTTTGGATCTCTTTCTTGTGAGTGACATAATCCTTCGTCGGAATCCTGCTTTGTGCGCCTTTCATGGTGTATCCGACCATCGACTGTCATCTGAGGGCATTCCACTGCTCGTAATGAAAGAAGTGAAGAAAAAACGCGCAGTGCCGAATTTCACTCGTGCTGGTGACGTCGCCTTTCTTGACTTGTTAGATATAGTGTCACGCGCGTTTTTTATTTCGCTTTTACTGTATTCGGTTTTCGAGCAGGGTTGTGAGAACACCTCACAACCCTGCTCCTGCAATACAAGGACTGGTTTTCGTCATCGTCAACAATCCGACAGACCCCAGTCGCAAAACATCGCATCATAACAGAGGAAAGCACCAGGCCACTCCGTCACAGCCCGTACAGAGTTTCGACGCGAGAACGCGAGGCCATGAAGACACAAGTCCATGAAATGCTACGTGACGACATCATTCAGCCGTCCAAAAGTCCGTGGGCGTCACCCGTGGTGTTAGTGCAGAAGAAGGGCGGAACCCTTTGTTTCTGCGTCGATTATCGTCGCCTGAACAAGATTACTGAGAAAGACGTGTACCCTCTCAAACGAATAGACGATGCCCTGGATCGACTCCACAGTGCGAAGTACTTTTCCTTGATGGACCTCAAGACTGCCTATTCGTAAATTGAGGTCGACGAGAGAAGACTGCCTTCATCACACCAGACGGCCTCTTCGAGTTCAAGGTGATGCCCTTTGGTCTTTGCTCGGCTCCTGCGACTTTCCGACGCGTTATGGATACCGTGTTGGCTGGCTTGAAGTGGCAGACCTGCCTCGTGTACTTGGACGACGTCGTTGTATTTGCCTCAAACTTCGACGAACACCTCCGGCGCCTTGAAGCTGTACTTCAAGCAATAGAGACCTCCAGACTAACCATGAAGGCAGAAAAGTGCCACTTCGGGTACGAGGAGCTCTTGTTCTTGGGCCACGTCATCAGCAAGTCTGGAGTTGGCCCGGCCCGCAGAAAACAGCTGCTATCACCGCCTTCCCACCGCCAACTGACAAAAAGACCATGGAACGATTTCTCGGCTTGTGCGCCTATTAGAGACGCTTTGTTAAGCAGTTTTCACGGTTCGCCGAGCAGCTAACTCAGCTCACGAAAGCCGACGTGGAATTCAAGTGCGGAAACTGCGCAAGTCGAAGCATTTCAAGAATTTACACGACGCCTACAGACGCCTCCGATACTTGCGCATTTCGACGAATACGCCGAAACAGAAGTACACACTGACGCAAGCAGTGTTGGACTCGGCGCCGTGCTTGTACAGAGGTCTGACGGACTGGAGAGGGTCATCAGTTATGCTAGCCGGTCGCTATCCAAGGCGGAAGTCAACTATTCAACAACCGAAAAGGAGTGTCTTGCCATCACCTGGGCTACATCCAAGTTCCGTCCCTACCTCTATGACAGCCCTTTCAAAGTTGTGAGTGACCACCACGCCTTGTCTTGGCTAGCAAACTTGAAGAATCCTTCAGGACGCCTCGCACGGTGGAGCCTAACACCTCAAGAGTTCGACATTACCGTCGTTTACAAGCCAGGACGAAAACACTCCGACGCTGATTGCCTGTCTCGTGCCCCAGTCGACCCACCGCCACAGGATGACCAGGATGATGATTACTTCTTGGGAATCATAAGTGCCGGCGACTTCGCCGAATGACAGCGCGCGGACCCTGAACTAAGGGGCCTAGTGGACTACTTGAAAGGCAGGAGCGCCATTGTTCCTAAAGTATTTAGGCGAGGATTGGCGTCATTTTTCTTAAAGAACGGCGTCCTCGGAAAGAGGAACTTCTCTCCGGCCCGGGCGAACTTCTTTATTGTTGTGCCATCGGCACTGCGACCAGAAATTTTTCAGGCCCGGCACGACAGCCCGACGGCTGGCCACCCCGGTTTTTGCCCTACGGTCGCGAGGGTACAGGAAAAGTACCACTGGGCACCCCTTTACGCCGACATCACTCGTTACCTGAAGACATGCCGGGACTGTCAGCGACGCAAGACACCGCCGACAAGGCGAGCCGGACTTCTCCAACCCATTGCACCACTTCGCCGCCCTTTCCAGCAAATCGGTATGGATTTACTGGGTCCGTTCCCCGACGGCGACTGTAGGAAACAAGTGGATAGTCGTAGCTACCGACTACCTCACCCGCTACACCGAAACAAGGGCCCTGCCCAAAGGCAGCGCCGCCGAGGTAGAGCAAGTTCGTTGAGGACATCGTCCTGCGTTATGGCGCCCCAGAGGTTCTGATCACCGACAGACAGTGGGGTAGCCAAGGGGGGGGGGGGGTTGGGGGGGTTCAAACCCCCCCCGAATTTTTTTTAGTTTTGCTTGGGTATATATGCGCGCACACATACAAACGCACGCACGAACATACATAAAGTATGGTTGAACCCCCCCCCCCCCCGAAAAAATTTCTGGCTACGCTGCTGCCGACAGAGGTACGGCCTTTACTACGGAGCTATCTCAGGCTTGAGATACAGCCAGACAAGCCACCGCCGGACCACCGCCTACCACCCACAGACGAATCGCCTTACCGAGCGTCTCAACAAGACCATTGCCGACATGCTGGCCATGTACGGCGACGTCGAGCACAAGACGTGGGATGCCATCCTTCCGTATGCGTCCTTCGCGTACAACACGGCCGTTCAAGAAACGACGCAGATGACGCCACACAAGTTGGTCCACAGCCGGAGCCCGGCAATAACGCTCGATGCGATGTTACAAAACGTCACCGACGAACAAAACATCAATGTCACCGCCTACCTACAGCGCGCCGAAGAAGCCCGACAACTCGGCCGTCTGCGTATCCAGTGCCAGCCAAAACCGGCAGCCGTCACTACAACCTTCGACGACGCTTCGTGTGATACCAGCCTGGCGACCGTGTGTGGGTCTGAACACCACACGCCGACGTGGACTTGGTGAAAAACTTCTTCGGTGGTACTTCGGGCCATACAAGGTGCTTCGACGTGTCGGCTCTCTCGACTACGAAGTAGTCCCGGACGGCTTTACGAACTCACAGCGGCGCCGCTCACGGCCTGAAGTCGTCCATATCGTGCGCCTCAAGCCGTCTTACGCGCGTTAGTGGACTTAAAGCATCGGGATGAGGCTTTTTTGAGAGGGGGGCATTGTCACGCGCACTTCTTATTTCACTTTTCCTGTATTCGGTTTACGCCCACAAAGACTATCAGCAATGCTCAGCGTAAACCATGCCTTCCGTGTTCGAGAAGCTTCGCGATTATAGTAGATCGTTCTGATGAGATTACGCACATAACGCGAATATTACAGCGTGTTCTGGAACTGACGTGGCCGCCAGCGATAACGCTGGAATGATCGATAACACAGGTATAAATGCCGACGCGTGTCACCGCTTGTCATTTTTTCGAAGGTCGACGCTCTGTTCGCCGCTAGCAGTGGCAGTGTGCATTGCTGTAGTCTGGCTTTAGGTTTCACGGCCACAAGTTCGGCCAATAAAGTTTCTTCTTTACACGCCGATTGTTGCCTTCGTCGACGTCACGACCACGTGACAATATCATTTTCTGATTTCATTGATATGCGCGAGTCAAGTACTTGCTCTATCGATGATTTGTTGGGTTTCTTCAAAACTTTTGTTATGGAATGCGTATTAAGGTATGTCCGTTCAAAAATTAGCAGAATACAATCTGCTCACCCATGGATGGCGAGAAAAATATTGCGAGCGGGACGAAAAAAAAGAAGATGCGCCAGAACTGTGCCAGAACCCGTTTCTAATCTGCATTCACAGTTAAATGTAAAGAAGGCAAAATACTACTATTTTAGTATATCCTTGAAAAACTTGCAAGGGCTTATTTCTGGCCTTGTTGGTACGACATCTGAAGTGGTATAGCGCAGGTATTTTTTTAAGACTGGAAAGCATGAAGTGGACACACACAAGAGCTACTTTTCACAAAAGATTTATTTGAATCTGGATCACACATATTTATAATGCGAATGAGTTCTGCGGAATCCCGCAAGGTGGCGGAAGGGTTAAGAAATGGAATTTAGACAACCACCTGTTTGTAGCACGAAGCCACAAGGAAATCCGCACGGATTTCTCAGAAAGAAAAACTTCTTAGTTGCCAAAAAGTTCGTCTTGGTCCGGGGTTTGAACCAGGGACCAACGCCTTGCCGGGCAGTCGCTCTGCCAATTGAGCTAACCAGGAAGCTAGCAATTGGTAGCGCGAGAAGCGAATTCATCGACAACATGAAGCACAAGGACACAAGTAATGCAAATGAGTTCTGCGGAATCCCGCAGGGTGGCGGAAGGGTTAAGAAAGGGAAAGCAGACAACCACCCGTTTGTAGCACGAAGCCACAAGGAAATCGGTACGGATTTCTCAGAAAGAAAAGCTTCTTAGTTGCCGAAAAATTCGTCCAGGTCCGGATTTCGAAACCGGGGCCAATGCCTTGCCGGGGTGGTCGCTCTACCAATCGAGCTAACCAGGAAGGTAGCAATTGGTAGCGCGAGGGCGAACTTATCGACAAATCGAAGCTGCGTGGAAAGGGAAAGTTGTCTACTTTCCCTTTCTTGACCCTCTCGATACCTAGCGGGATTCTGCAGAACTCATTCGCATTACTTGTGCCCTTGTGCTTCGAGTCAGGATGACCTTGACCGGCATGTCCGGTTTGTAACAAACCGGACATGCCGGTCAAGGTCATCCCAAGTATCGCACAATATTAAACGAAGAGCAAGAAAACACAACGTTCAGGTTGCTTTTTCCGCTCCTTGCAAACTCTCAAAGTTGTGTGTTTTGTCTAACGGTAAGAAGCGGCATGTTTGTGTCACACAACACCGGAACAAGTTTACAGAGTGCGTTTTTAATGTCGTTTACAGCATTCCCCTGAGCTGTGGTGGGCGCTACATCGGTCAGACCGGCCGTTTTTTTAACGATAGAGCTAGAGAGCATAATTTTAACGTGCGCAATCAATCAGGAGGATTTCTGAGTGAGCACTGCAAACGTTGTGGTTATACCCCTGATTTTCAACGTACACAGTTCCTTAAGAAAGCGAAAGATAAAATTGAGCGCGAAATCGTGAAGGCCTTTTTCATACATAAGGCAGGTGACAATTGCGTTAGCAGGCCTTCAATCGTGTTGTCTGACGCTGAAATTGAATATCTAAAAGGTTTTATTTAGTGGTGGTTCTCATTTGCACCTATCGGGTTTGTTGTCATGTAGTCTTTCATCGTTTTTATGCCCTGTATACGCGAAGCGCTCGCCAGTTGTTATTTTACTTTCTTGCACGCATGCTCCGTGGGAATTCCTCTGCTAGATAAACACATTGTTATGATTGTTGTTTATCGCTGCTTGTTTGTTCCGGGAAAACGTGGCTGTCAAAGCGAGCGATTATGGCACATATAAAATGTATTGCAAAAGGCAATAAAGTTCAGTTGTAAGTACAGCGGCTGTGGTGTCTACTATGTGTCTTTGTCCGTTTGTTCCTTAGCGCTGCCCAAACAAGTTGCTAATTAGCTTTTTAATAATTGGCTTGAAGGCCCTCGTATATGTGGGAAGGCAGTCCCGATTTACGGCGCACTCATTAGAAATGACAAGAGTTGCTCGTAGTTTGAGATATTTATCATCAAATTTTAAGGTTATTGCCAAAAGAGACTACACTTGACGCGCAGGAAATGTGGTCGCTTTGTTATGTCACACCAAAACTTACAATCACAAGGAATTGACAAAATGGGACGTTGTGGCAGTGTCATCCTATGGGATATTACGAGTAATTTCACTTACTCCAGCGGATTGCCTTACATTTGTGTGTGACATTTGTGTGTGATTGCCTTACATTTGATGTTCGGTGCTTATCTGTTTCTTTCACGTTTTTACAACAAAACCGCTATATTCACATTCTCTTTCTTTGTACAGCACAAAACTCAAGGGCAGCCACAGTGGTGCTTCTCCTTACAAAAAGGCAAAATAGTGTTGCGCAGCTAATTATAGTTTCACAAAGAAACATATAAATGCATTGCATTTCAAGCCTTATACAACAGATTGCACTGATTGTCTCGTCGAAATTTTTTGGGTTGGCATGCCCACGTAATCATGGCATATGTTCGCCACATTCTCAAGTATCACCTAAACGCCCGTAGGGGAGCATATTTTCCTCCAAGTTTAAACTCCTTTATCTCGAATACTTCCCAGTCCTCTACCCTGAGATGACTGCTACACCTGAAGTGATGTTAGAGATTCAACTGGACCATATTTTAGCGATTCAATGCAAGCGGCTAAAGGTACCTCAGTTTCCATTGGAGCCACCAACTCTTTTCTCTCTGAGCGGGAGTTCGTCGCGCGGGTTTTCACCAGCTGCAATAATTTGTGGATGAATGTATTTGCCGGAGTGAGAGAGATCAGTAAACGCATTTATAAAATTCGTGAAATGTTGGGCTATTATCTGGTTCACTGTTAGATCCTAATTTGACAAGGTATTATGTTATTGACATTTAAACTGAACTTTTGCAGTGGGAATATACTTCCCTACGGGCCTTATGCGATGCCACTCCACAGTATGCGATCTTCTCTTTCTCAAAAAGACAACGCGCTCTACAGTTGAAGAAGCACTAGATTTGCACTTCTCTTTACGTAGTGATGTAAAAAACCACTGTGACAGCGAGGACGATTATGACGAGGACGAACCATTGCGCATAATTGCTCGCTCGAATGGTGATGCAATACACATTCACCATACGACCGCAAAGAAAGGTGTTGATTCGTGGGACAATTTTTGAAGGGATACTGTTGAAAATAAAAGGCAGCAACGCACGCACCCTAAAGGTCTTCCAAGGTGACCGAAAAAAACTTTAGGTGTACCAGACCAAGTGCACTTTCACCTGTACGGCATTTTTTAGAGGACCATGAATCTTCGAACGTTGCTGGTGTTCTTGAAGTGAACAAAATTACAAGAGGTCAAAGCTTGTTTGCTCTACGTGCAATGTTCACGCTCATGTCATACCATGCTTTCAAATGTTCCCCCACTGGTGCGGTTCCGCGAGAGACCCAGAGGGAAGTATATTCCCACCCTAATAATTTTATTTAGAGTTGTCTAAGGATACTTTTGGCGTTGCATTATGTTCTTTGGATAATGAATAGCATTTTCGAAGACTCTTGTATCAGTATTTACAACAGATACCTTATGGGCGTTCAAGGGTTGTTAGAAGCTTGTCATTGTTTTATGTGACCGTCTACCTTGCTTGCATCCCTGATTAGCTGTTTCTATGGCAATTCGATGGCGACACATTCTTGACAACTGATGCTACCATGTCAAAGTGTAGCGCGAGGAAACCAGGACGCAGTAAAGAACACATAGAAGAGGCGCTAAGTGGGAACTAAAGTTTCCAGTTTTTCTGTTCCGTTTTCCTTGCACTACGCTTCCACATGAATCTGTAACGACTCGCCCAGTACTCTAGTTACTTCAGTTGATGCTACCAGTAGTGCGCTCGCCTGTAGGCTTGCTGGGAAAGCTGCACTGATCCGTTATTTATTTCTTGGATATACTCCTAATAGTTAACTGCAGCCAACCAGCACTCGTTTTGAAAAGTTCCAATTAGAGGGAAGAGTAACTTTTAATTTATCAGGCGCAGTATAGAAGAGGCACTAATTGCAAAGCCCAGATGAGCTGGTGATCACGCCGAAACAAAAAAAATGTGTTGTGCAATGCCACCTAACGTTGACAACATAGTGACACCAAAGCAAAGGAATACGTCATTGATTAATGTAAACGGAAACGTTTTGCAGGCAAGAGCACTCACATTGTACCTGTGCTTGTTCCCACCCATATCTGTACAGCTACAGCATCACGTTGTTTTTGAGTTACAGCGAGCCTAATGTTTCTGTTACGAAAAAAAATTAGGCAGATCCCAAGTGCCATGTGAATCGATGTTATGCGAAGCACCCGGAGTTAAGCTGACTGGGTTTTAATTTTCTTATTGAGCAAAATGTGATAAAATGACACTAAAGATAAGTACAAATGTTGCACACACGGACATATTCAACAGTCGCGTATGTTTCATATAACCAGTTGTTTACAGTTGTGTAACGATGGATACTGCCAAAACCACAAGGCGTAAGTTGATATGTAACAGACCGTGTTTGCAAGGATGGTAGCCCTGGAGAGTGCTACGTAGACCAACTAAAAGGGATGGCGCTTAAGTATAGAACTGACGTTAACCCGTGATGACATCTTCATTATAGGAGTACATATGTAATATTTATAAAATTAGATAGCCAGCACTGCAACCACAATATACGTTTCACCAACATTACGCCTGCATAGGGTGTTCTTCCAAAGCAGTTTCGTGACCTGACCTGGCTGTGTGGTATAATGCTTGATTGCCACGCAGAATGCTTGGGTTTGATTCCTGCTGGGACACTGATTCCTATTCTTTGTATTCCTCGCGTCCACGCCGCGATGTCTGCTTTTCTTAACGCTGTCGCCTTTAAATTACCAATGCCTGTCCTCGCCGTTCCTGGGTAGATATAAATTGCCAAGGTCCTGTGGCGCATACCCGCATTTCGCGGCCCGTGGTATACGGGTATGAGCCACATGTGTCTGGAAAAATTAGTTTGATGACTTACGCGACGGAATTTTCACGTTATTCATGCCATGAACAGCCAGATATATTCGTCAATATCCCTTACACTCCCATAGAAATTTTGGTATAGCCCGAGTTAACGAGGCCATCACGAGTGCACCCAGACGCAGGTGGATAGATAGATAGATACATAGATAGATAGATAGATAGATAGATAGATAGATAGATAGATAGATAGATAGATAGATAGATAGATAGATAGATAGATAGATAGATAGATAGATAGAAAAATTGGGGGGACCCTTAAGCTTCGCCTTTAAGAGTTGAACGCCATAGCGATATCCCGTCCCTAGTGC
The DNA here is from genome assembly GCA_030522465.1 of Rhipicephalus appendiculatus. NCBI lineage: Eukaryota > Metazoa > Arthropoda > Arachnida > Ixodida > Ixodidae > Rhipicephalus > Rhipicephalus appendiculatus. Next base: position 40,166 of record JALIZH010008293.1, on the reverse strand, counting down.
GTACTTAGTGCATACTATGTAATGGGTAGTATACTTTAAACCAGGAGAAATTATGCGCGGCAAATGTGGGAAATGTTTTCGAACTTGCTATGCACCCACTACGTGGTGTTAAGGGAATACGCGCAGTAAGGTGTGTGCCGTTTGTAATGGGTGGCTGGCTTTAAACTATGGAATCGTTATGATAGTCACATATTCTGATGACCGATGGCAATGTACACTTGTACCACGCAATATTCCTGAGATATTACATGTTATACTGCGACGCCTATATAAAGGACGCTTGCGTTTGCGAAGCATGGAAGTTATTTTCACTGCATTTCCAAGCAGAGCAAGTTATTTTCAGCGTATTTTCAAGCAGAGGCATGGCTGTGTGGTAGAACACCTGCTTGCCACGCAGACGACCCCGGTTCGATCCTCACTCGGACCCGAAAATTTTTATTATGTATTTTATTTGCATCTTTCTCGATTTTTCGGTCAAGGACAAGATGATGATTTTTCGCTCACAACCAACGACACCGACGCCGACGCCGGAATTTCTGCGAAACGAGCTCTTTAACGCTGTCGCGTTAATATATAAATAAATGCGTAGATAGAAACGCAAAAGTGCTTACAGTACGCAAAGAACTGCTTCGCATTTAACAATGTGGGACAGCGCAGTGCTCGAGCACAAACCAGTAGCCTTAATGTGAGACGTGTGAGTTGCACACCAGATTCACAGCACAACAGCACAAAGCAACGTGCCACTGCACAGCTTTGTGCGGTGGACGCCATGAAACAGACGTACGGTATCGTAGTTGCCGTCACTTACAGAAGGTTAAATGTGCCATTCTTACATGGAATGAAAAAAAGAAATCAAATGTTTGTGACGAAATTCAGCATTATATCCGTAAATACAATAAGCAACCTACAAAGAAAAACAATGGCACTGATATAAAATAATAGCTTGAGATCTAGGATAACAAAATGCAGTGAGGAATATCTGCAGCACCAGAGATATTTCAAGTTGCCACAATGACAGGTGACGTTTTTTATACTGTGATGAAAGGCTCGTATCTACCACAAAACTGACAAGTGCTTACATAGGGGTGCCAAGCCTATATTATTTGGTTCATTTGGTTTGGTTTATTAGGTTTATTCAAAGCAAAGTTCTTACGAATAAAGCAAAGTTCTTACGAATTGCCTTGGGGGAAACGACGAAAGGCTGAGTGATCGCCTGTCTAGGTTATTCAACGTATTAATCTACAAATGTCCATGAATCATCACTCCTCTGTTGCCTCCTAACTGACCAAACCTCAAAATGACTCCAGATGCATAATAAAATGGTGCAGAAAAACTCATGACTCACCAAAATCAGGGACAAAAGCAAACAATTTTATCAAAGTCTTGAAACATGTATGGTTTTCTTTTTTACGGTGGAGTGAATGTACAAAAAGCCATCCTTCTGTAGCGGTTACATTGCACACTCATCATGCATAATATTTCCGATTGTATCCAAATGTCTAGTTAGTAGGATTAGTAGATTGAACATATAGCGACTGTAGTAATTGGCGAAAAAAATCATTGTTCTCTGGCAACAGTACATGCTAATGTTCAGTCAATGTGTGGCCTGTGTCGACGGCTTGTTCGGCTAATCAATTTGAGGCAACATGTCTTTTGGCAGCGTCATTTCCGTGGTGTCTAAGGTGCTGATTAAAATTCCTGGATCCTGTAATTTATGAAGCTTCACAGTGTTAGCTGGAAATACTGCAAACTCTTGCAATGGAAAACATATATAGCGCAAAGAAGACATCCTTTGAATTTGTTTGAAGGTACATGATCGATTTGAACATCGCAATATCTGAAAAATTTTGACACCACTTCCTTTTTCTCTAGGTGCATTCGGAATTGCCATCCGTTTTACTCTATCTTTTTTCCGGGGTTTCATCGTTACAGAGCTCAGCTGAATAGCAAACTTGTTTTAGGAGAAGTACACATGGTACACCCGTAAGTCTCGAGATCCTTCCTTGTTCTATTTAATTCTTTTCTCCAAGCTTCTTTTCTCGAAGCAAAAATGAAAGGCCCAATGGTTAAAGATGCTGCCACCGAGTGTTTGTCGTCCGTGGGATGCTCCGTGTCGAAGGTAAGGTATCTTCTTGCGTGTAGAGGCTTCCTGCGCACAGAAGTGTTGAGGCTCCTAGGTGTGCGTTCCATGAGAACATCCAGGAACGCAATGCAGCCGTTGTCCTTTTCCCCAACCGTGAATATAATGATGGCTTGAAGGGAGTTGAGGCAACCAAGAAAAGACACCACAGCACACGTGCATAACGCACCCAAACAGTCATCTACCTACAATACGAAAGCATCCGGCGGAACTCGCAAACCTGGTCAAATTCATATGGGCTAAGTTGGCACACAGGTCACGCCGGTCACAGAGATAGAGGCTCCGATGGCTATCCCGAAAACCTTCTTGCAATTTTTTTCGTTGAAAACAAAGTAGCTGTTGCCTAAGTAAATTCTTAAAAGGAGGTGGTTGTCACGCACTTCAAAAGGCGTCTTTGACAGCAAAGTATCGCCATCGTCGGGAAATCAAAATCCACTTTCGCGAGCATCTGCTGTGACTGTGCTGCATGTTCCGCGCAGGCCTGGCGGTTTTTTCTAACCAGAAGAATGAAAATGCCAAGTAAGTACTTCGAAAGCTCGTGAAGGGGCTCGCATGTAAAATCCATGATATGTCTGTGTGGCACATCTGGTTTTTGTACTTTGGGTAAACCATACAGAATGGAAGCCATAACGTCATGACATAGCAGCTGTTACTGGTTTCTTTTCGTCTGGAGGGATGAACTTGAAGACGTCGGCCAGCAATTTTCGAAGCTCACTTACACTTTCCTGGTAGGGCCCTGGCTAAGCTTCGTGCATGTTGCAGCGTCCTGAAGGAGGCTCAACACCTTGGATTTGTACTTATCTCAGTCTGAATGCCCATGGCATTTCCTTTGTCGCCTCGCAGGATAATGGTGGTCTCGTTCTGCAGGAGTCTTCTCACGACTTGCCTTTTTTGCGGTGTCAACCCCGGCGACTTGGTTTCAGAGAAATTCTAGAATCCCCATGCCAAGGGTGCGGATTTGCACCCTTGCCATGGGGATTAAGTAAAGCCTCGTAGATGAGGCTTTACTCGAAGCACTGCCTACTCTCCTATGCAAATAATTAAATTGGTGTTATCAAGAATAGCCATACTGAAATTAAGTGTTTTGCTGAGTACCGCAATCACACATTGATCCATCCAAGAAATGACAGGCCAACAACACCGGTTGAAGTACTGTTGGCTGGTGCAGCATTTCTAGTGAGTCGCAACGAAAACTTAGCCTCTTAAACACCTTTCTTTGCAAGTCTTGGCAGCTAGGCAGTTTTGCATGAAGCACAATATCCTGGTATTCGGAAGACAACAGCCATTCTAATTTGCGTTTAGCGAAGAACAAATAATTCTCTATGCTTATCATGGCGGCTGTGATTTCCAAAGTGCGAGCATCTAGCAAATGCTTCCCTGCTTTAGTGACGATTAGCTGACCTAATAGTGTCGCGACGCAGTTTGGTAATGGTAAGGAATTCATCATTAGATTTTCTTACCAAAGAGTGTCAACACACCGTTCGGTGTGCTGACACTGTGGAGCTTCATACATTGGGTGTCTTCACATTGGGACGCTTCATGCTTCATACTGATGATTCCGGGAATTTTTATCACCTTCATAGAAAGCACCTCAACAACGTTGCCAAAGAACATGTTGCCTCAAATGCATTGGCCGAAACGCCGTTGACACAGGCCCCATAATTGCGTGGACGTCAGCAAGAATTATGGCCACAGAGAAATCGTTGTCTTCTCGGCTACTACTAGAACCGCTATAAATTGAATCTACAAATCATACAATAAATCGGACACATGGCAACATGTCAAAAAAGTATGCAAGGTGCTGGTGCAATCTTACCACTACATAAGGAAGCTGTTTTCTAAGTTAGATCCATCATGAACACGAAACCTTTACGGGTTTCGAAATGTCGAATAAATAGTTTTATATTGCCCCTCATTTGGGTGAGTGTTCAGCTTCTTCTACAATGTTGACTCCTCACCACAGGATATTTCGTCGAATGCATGACTGCAATGAAATGGTGTAATTTCTTGTGCTGCACAAAAGAAAAAAAAACGAAGCACCAGAAGACTATCATTGCAGATAGCGCACTCATAGTTTTCCCATTTCATATCCCAAAGAATATAGCGCTTACTGCAGCCTTGAGAATACACCCCAGTGCACTTAGCAAAATATCTATTTAGTGATTTAGGATAACTAGATTTTTCAGTGTACGCATATTGAATATATAACCAAGAAAGGAATACGGCCGCTTGGTGTACTGTGCACGCTTTGCAACAGTCGATGGAGTATGCGAAAAGACACACTAGTTACGATATGTGAATTGAATGCATGCGCAGTTTTAGAATTAGGACATGTCTTATATTAGGGTGCTCCGGCTAACAAATTACAGCCTCTTGTACTTCGGGGGAAGAAAAGCCCACAAGTTATGCCTTGGGTTACCAAATTCATCGTCAACAATGTCCTATACTTACAAGCAAGATTCCTTTCTCTGTGGTACAATTTCATATATAAGTTCAGAAACATTTCTAAAAAGTATGAATATTTTATAGAACTGAAATTATTTTCATTTCTCAACCTCTGGTATTTTTTGGCCGTGATTCTTTACACCACAGGTGGGCTTTCTACAGGCACTTGTTGACCTATTAGATGTACGCGTGCGTAAGGTTCGTGCTACTGGCATTGTCGAGGTAATCTTTAAATTATGTCTTATGAGATTAACTATAACCATGCAATATAATGAGCTTTCGATATATTAAATGGTCTATTACAATGTCATTAAAAGGAAGTAAATGGAAGAAACGTCATAGATACAGATGCCTCACAAAAAGGAACTGGTGATATCTTCTGAGTTTTTAAGTGGTTTTCTCACTGAGAGTTCCCGATTTTTTATCACTGTTTATGGCGAAATGCTGGCGGTTATTATGGCACTGTGGAAACTCAGCCCATCAACCCTGAGAGTTCTCATAGCAACAGAATCTTAAAATCTTTATGCTGAGCACTCACTGAAAACAGTGGTGCTCAAATATTATGTAGTTATTACTCCCTTGTTCCTGTACAATTAAATGTCACTTAAACCACGAGAGATCGATATTTAGTTGTGATGTTGCAGATGTGTACGAGCCTACAGTGAATATGTGGCCACGAGAATTTCTCGGAATGCTGCCATGATAGCGGACTAGAGTAGCTGTTTGTGCATGTTGGTTTTGCATAACACTGGGTGTAAGCGCTGAAGATGAAGACAGAGAAGAGGCTTGACACACACGAGCGTGGATATAGAACAGTATTTTATTTGGAAACAAGGAACCACATATAGAGCGAGAAGCGCGTGACACATCACGAAGCAAGAAATGCAGCTCTTTCCTAGAAAGAGCAATTGACTGTTTAGAAACACAGGCGTCGCCTAATATACCAATTAATTTCGCCTCCATAATCACACGGGTTAATTCATTTTCACTTCAGCTCGCAATTGAACACTCATTGCAAGCTGTATCATCACACAGGGTCATAAGAGGGCAAGATCTACAGTGTGCATCTAACCTCGCCTCTCACTCTGGGACACGTTATAACAATGCTCCTGGTTCTATGCTTCTTTTATGAATGCACAGAAGGTGCAGTTCGCCATCTGCCTTTGACGTGTGGTACGGTTTGTTGTTGAAAGAGGGCGATGCATTATTGAAAGGCTAAAGCAGCATCGTTATTCGCAATGTCCACGAACTATAGGGGGGCGCGCTGTACGATTCAAGATGGCGCCCGATGGAGGGTCAATCCGTTTGTTAGAATTGGAACAGATAGGACGGGCGTACGTACGGCCCGTGCCACTTTCACCGGATAAAGTCATGAGCTGCACTGAAATGGATATGAGACCGAAATGCTTTCTCAAACCATGGAAGCTCGTCACCTAATTATTTGCCGCTGTGTGAAAGGTTATATTTCAGCTCCGTTGCCGTGCATGAGCGATGCTGTACGAAATCCTGTGCGTTCTGCAGAAAACTTCATGAACTAGAATTGACGTATGACCTGAACGGCACTCCGAGATACTGTTTACCGAGCCTGCCTGACGGATTTGCTGCAGTGGTAGGCCGCTAGCGAGTAGCGTCATCTATGCTGCACGGGACCGAATGTTTAACGTGGCGATGGTTTGCAAACATACGCCGTCGTCATTACTTGCGCAGTCAGGAACGCGGAGTTGCTTCTTCAACGGAACACAAGCATTTAACATCTTATTTTGTAGCGCTTGTATCACAGCCATGCGCAAGCCGTGTGCAATTCACTGCACTCGGATGCCGCAGGTTCGATCACCACGATCGAAACATGAATATCGAAAAGAACACGCACGTATGCTTTTCGCAAGGACGAATTCTTGGACGTGGCGAAAATGCGTCGAACAGCTATGCCGATCGGAAGGTACAGGTGAAGTACAGGAGAAGTGAGCCGACAGGCGTGGATTGTGGCCGTGACTGCACGTTTCATCGCTCTAACCATTTCGCTTCCCTTTTCCGAACTCGAGTGTTTTGCGGAATGCGGCGCTCGATAATATCCACAATAATTGCGCTACGTGCAATGTACAAAGAAAACTATGTTTTTATTTTGACCTCGCTGAAGGATATTATACATTAAATACAATAAAAGTGACTTACGAGCGTTAAAACGCATTAGCGCGCGAGGGGACGTGAAGTGCAACTCGCTCCTCGTGAGTTAGCAGCTGATCGTTCATCGTCGCTGTCACACTCCTTCTCTCTCTCTCTCTCTCTCTCTCACACACACACACACACACACACACACACACACACACACACTTTCACAGCCTTCTCCGTCCAGTGAAAAATCCTCGTCGTCAAGGTGGTTCCTCTTAACATCATTGCTGAAAGCAATCTGAAGAATTTCCTCCACCGAACGACTTCGATTAGTCCTCGTCACAGCGTTATCTGGGCGCGCAGAACTTCTTGCTCTCACACCGGTCAACAAAGAAGTCGCTTGCAGAGTGCTGTCATCTGTCAACAAACGTACAAAAACAAGCGGCGCAGCGCTGGCCAGATTGAGATTACTCAGTTATGTATCGCTTGCTCGCGCGACTTCCCGCCTACACTGTTATAAATTCATGCACTACAAGAGCACTGACGAATGGTATAGACGTCAGACTCTGGAGTTTTGCAGACACGTAGCGCCACGTAGCGCCACCTGTCGGAGCAGTTTTGGGCAGTGAAATGTCCGGCTCCCTTGCACAGTTTGCTGTGCAACCGGGTGCAACTAGCGAGTTGGAAACAACAATTAACCTAAATATTTGGTGTGTTGGCGCATTGAACACTCAGAAAAAGAGCTACGGATTTATCTCCGCTAGTCGGACGCGCAACCGAACCGCCATGAAGTGCGTGCCAGAACGACGGCGAAAACAAGAGCAGACGCAACAGCTCCGCGCTGTACGAAGAAAGGCTTCAGTCGAAGCTACTGTTGCGTTGTGAATTGCCACGGACATAAAGGACTTGTTTTACCGATTTCTGTAGCTGTTGCACGAAGCAGAACGGCGAGAGCTCTGGATACGGGCCGTTGCGAACTTGTTGGGTAAGCGAATTACTCGCGTTCTCCACAGCCGGTCGCATGAGAAAGTGTGATACTGTGGATCTCATGTTAGTGTTTTGAGTATAGCCTTGGCGCAGAACCGTGGTAACCTTGACTATGAAGCTCAGCAGAGCCTCAGACCGTGGTGCACGCCGTGCAGCAGTTAAATGCAAACTGGTGAAGCGCGCGATACACATCGCGCACTCCGGGACCACCATAATCTTAACTGGTCGTCATCACACAGCATCGCGCACGTACGCATTGAAGGTTCAAAGTTCCGGCTAGCGAATGCTAACACGTTCGTCATACAAGTAAATCGCAAAATCTTGGTCGTGGCCACCGTCAGGTTTTTCTTACCCGTGGTCTCCGCGATTGCCGGAGCTATCTCGGAGGCCACGGTTTAGCCTGTCGTTGTACACCGAGAAAGTGGACACGCACGTATCCCCATTTGCAGTATACACAAACGGAAGACAACCGTCAACAGTATACATTCGAGGATGCGTAATAAAACAGTTCAACGCACAGGAAGCGAGAGATGGATGAATAATGCAACTGCAAAGGCGAAAATCGCCGAGACCATTCGTGCCTGATAAAGCGAGTTTTGTACCACTGATCGTAAGAAACATTGCTCATGTACGTACTTCATCGTTTTGAAATTATGTATATGTCCAAATTTAAAGCATTTAGGCCTTGCAGAACGCACGTCGGAGCGCCTCGAACTCGATGTCATGCGATGCTCGCTCGCGCTTTCGAGTTGCAGCACGCCGAAATAGCTGAAACATCTTTTGCATTGTAGCCGCAGTTCAGTTTTATGAGCTTCCTACTTTTCTGAAGCGAGGGTGGATTGACGGAAGAACATATTCCAGGTCCTTGATTTTCAGGAAACAGCGCTAAACCCGAGCGAAAGAGGGGGGGTTCTATAGTGGCCTACGCACATTCGCTTGCGGACGGCTCTCCTTGCACTACCCAGTTATGGCCAGGGCGGCGATGAGAGCGCTGGTGGCGGCGTTTTTCGCAGCGCCGCCTGGGCAGAGTCTTCTATGATATGCAAGTAAAACAAGGTGAGTTTCAACTGAGAAGGTCAGACGACAGCGTTTAACTAACCTACGTGGCCACACAAAACCTCGCGAAGCTGATATTTGTACGATGTGGGTCATCGTTGAACGCGCGAGTTGGCACGTATTTTCACGAAAACTTCGCGTCTTGCAAGAACGAATCAGATTTATCGTGTCACGGAGGGCCCGGTTTGTTCACTGAAGCAGGAAACATGCAAACTCGTAGTGTTTCTTTCCTGCTAGCACAGCCGAACAAGTGCTCGACTGCGTAGGGCTGCCATGGTGTCGTCTACTGATCATCCATGAGAGGACGTTCCTAAATTCCGCTAGGGGGCGCGACAGTCTATGGACATTGCGAATAATGTGTCCGAGATGAGAGGGGGGCATTTAGATGCTTACTGTAGATCTCGCATTGTCATGACCACGTGCGATCCAGTTTATATTAGGTATTCAGTTGTGAGGCGAAGTGAAAATCAGTTTCAGAAAATCAGATCATTGCGGCAGAATTATTAGATATATTAGGTGACATGAGTGTTTCGAAATCGTCAACTGCTCTTTCTAGGAAAAAGCTATGTTTCTGGCGTCGTGAGATTAATCTTCCGCAGATTGTGCACACGTGATGTGTCAAGGGTTTTTCACTATAATGTGGTTGCTTGCTTTCAAATAGAATACTGTTGAACGTCGGCGCTCCTGTGTCAAGCGTGTTCCTGTCTTCGTCATTTCCGCTTTCACTCTGTGTAATAGTAGATTTACATCCGTATGATGACCAAATGTGTTCCTGCTCGCCCAGAGACAGGGAAAAGCAGGGAGCACGCATGCCTGCTGGCAGAAAAACAAGTTCTTATGGTTGCTGAGATCATCAGACTTTCTGATGAAGTCACTGCGAAATCTTGGTATACCAAAAGGCCAAAAGAGGAGCATGGGGTTCTGTTTTTTCTGTGTGGCTGCGTCTGACACTGCTTATCATTACAAAAGATTGAACGAGAGGAGTGCCTTAACTTGATATGCTAGAAAATACTGCAGCTGGTTCTGGGGGGTCTTCAAAATTATTAAGAATAATATGGGCTTTTCAATTTAAATTCTATTATTTGTATTGAATCAAAATATTTATCTAAATTTTCAAAGAACTATTACGAATTTATATTACTTGTTCAAGTGTCGCACAAATAATTTATGTCAACTACTTTTCGACTATCCTTATCTTAGGAAATCCTCCCAAGTAAGTGCGTTCAGAGCGTGCTGCTTTCAAAGATTGTTGTGGGAAACATGATTGCCACATCAACTTTAACAATGGCGGTGCGACTGATACTTAATTTAGTTCCATGAAGAGGCTTAGAATCAAGGAAATGCTTCTAAGGTCATATGTACACAGCCTTCAAGGGGGAAAAGGGGAACATCAGCAAAAGAAAAACATCATTACATTGATCGCATTGGAAGAATGTACAACATAAAACCGCTTGTTGTCCAGTTTGTATCATGCTCACTTGTTGCTGCATGCTCTGCCATCCTTTTATTATCCCCATTGTCATGATATTCTAGCAGCTGCTGTTTAAATTTCTCTCGTGTAGACATTCTCCCAGTCTGCCCAGGGAATATTGCATAGAATGGCAGAAAAAACCTTCCGGCTGCTTGTCTTTTCCACATATGAACCCATGTCTTAATTTGTATGCACGAAGGTTCACAATCCCGACATTTAAATTACACAGTATGCGTGATGAGACCTCACTTACTATGGTATGTAAGAAATCAGAGTGCATTACTTCTGCCGGATAGAGGCATGCCGGGAGGGTTTGGACAAACAGCCTTCCACAGTTTTCACGTAAGCAGGAGTGGAACTGTTCTTCGCAAAGACATTTTGGGCTTCGTACATTTAGAAAATCATATATTCAGGTTTCGTGCAAGTGCGACTGTTGAAGGCACTGACAATCAATGTTTGTGGGCCCAGTATTTTACGGTGCGACAGAAAGCTGAGCTCGGTAGTGTTTTCAGTAGCGGTGGCTGATCCCAAAAGCGCGTCGTTATTTTATAAGCAGTATTTTTTTTGGTACGAAAAGCTCATAAACTGTGTGTAAGCGTCCTCCAGCAACACTGTGAAGTGAGCGGGATGTCAATAGCCCTCCTCTCATTACGCTCAAGGTTCTGCTTTCACAAGACTAAGTGAAACTGCGGTGAACCAACTTCATATGGGCATTTTCGACGATTTTTGAATATACAAAGCAGGTAGAATAGGTTTTCCGCATACTCCTGATCACATGACCTCTGTCTACTGCCTCACTAGATAGGCGATTGGGTCTTTTGCGATTAGTTCGGCATCGCCAGAGGCCGGAAGGCACTCTTTTTATTCTACAATTCGTGGACAGGTGCCTCCAGGCTATCAGCTAATAACGTTCATCCTGCAAGCTCAGGAGCATCGGATCATACCTGAAGCAAAGGCGGCGCGCCACTATTATGATCAGTGCAAATGAAGGTATGACTGCAGATTTTAAGTTTGGAAAGATGATAAAAAGTGCGCGGCATTTCAGTGCCAATATAGACATTTAATAGCATACACCTACAAGAGCATCTTCACTTTTCAACCGCGAGAACTGTTGTGAGTAATTTTTATTGAAGAAAAATATAGGTCTCCTTTTGTGGAGAAAAACATGGTTCTTTAGAGACAATACAACAGACAATTCCTATATTGACGGGCTTATCTCAATTCGGGCTCTGAGTGGTTGTCGGTCCTTTTAACGGTCTAAGCGGGCGGCAATTACTGACCTCTGGCAAGTCTAAGGATGGGCACACTTGAACTCAATCCACAACCTTTCTGTAAACACTGAAGGAATGCAGTTCTCTATTGTTCCTATTTACCAACACATCCGACAGCATGTTACTTTCCAATCTACTTCGTCTCTGCGGTGAATTTACTCAAATTAACTTGATGGTTCAACCCTTTCCTAAGCGCAGACCAGCTGAGCACATTCGGAATGGTTTGTACTGCTCGCACGAAATAGAAACTGGGCTCGTCCATTGGGAACCAAGCATTCGGGGCGCCACAGTTAGACTACCCTGATTGATTTAGCTATCTTGTCTTTGGTTTTAACAGATGGCGCTGCAAAAAATTTCTAAATGCACTCAAAACAAGAATTTTAGGCCAGGAAGGACTTCATTCTAGCAACTTGAATTAGAAAATGCTATTCTCCTTGTGCACAAGAGGCGTCCGCATGCTGGCAACAGCTCCGATCAGTATGGTATGAAGTGCACTTATCCTGTGGGTACAACAGTGACTACACAAAGCAGCATAGTTTGTCTAAACTGTTAGATTGGGATGACGATCACGCCTCAACGTATTGGCAGTGGACGCCATTAGATGTAGGTAAGCAAATGCCCACCGGCACTTCGAATCTAGGCATTTGCCTACAGACACGCTAGTTTATGCTCTACACTTTTCAAATTTCAAAGAAACATTTGCTACAATGAAGGCGGGAGAACATAGGACACTTTTCATGGTGCAGTGCGGTAAAGCCAATCGTCTTCATATTTTCACACACACACACAAAAACTCTCGCGTCTATCATGCAAATAAAGTGGCCCTGAATTATTTTTAGTTGTTTCAAGACACTTTGAATCCACCAGTAAATAAAAAAATTGTAATTTTGCATTGCTTTTGGCCAAAAATAAACTCTGTAGGCAAGGAGGTAAAGGGTGTGAAAGCTTCCAAAGCAGCGCACTTAGGCAGACAAAAACAATCAAGTACGTAACACAAAAATTTTTGCCTGAAATGTTTGGTGGCTGGGCTGAACGACGTGAGGGCACGACTTTGCAGCCACTAAATTGTCAGATTTGCGGCAGTCACAGGGACAACGACATTCACAGGCGCGTTGTGGACTTTCATGTCAACAACTTCAATAGGCATGGAAGTAAGCACTTCTGGTTACTTATATTGCGAACGACGTGACCACTGAAGTGCGCGCTGCTGCTCTGAACGCTGATCAGGCACCAGAAGAAAGGTCTCAAATTGATGTTCCCGACTTGAACAGGCTCTTCAGTTTTTCCCTGGGAACATCTACGTGTGTTTTGAAAATGCCATCAAAGTGCAAGTCCAAGGAACACCAATGGGACTGCCTGTATTCTGAACATCTGCGAATCTCACAATGCGGTGGCTGGAAAATCATTCTATCACTTCTTTCTGCCTGAAACCAAATTTTTTGTGAGCTATATGGATAACTGTGTTTGTGTGATTAATTACTCTGCTTTGGAAGCTTCCAAGTACATTTCAAAATGTGAGTAGTTGCATCCCTCTAGGAACAATACAGCTATTCACACATAACCTGAAAACCCGACTTCCTAAAAGTAGAAAAACCAAAAGTACTCTTCGTCAAACATCTACACTCCTGCATTCATGAAAACTGTGGAACACCATTTATTCACAACGTCTGAACTTGCTGTTGTGTGAAAGAAGTAAAATGCTCCAATTCCTTCCGTGCCAGGGTAAGCAAGACATTATCACGTGTACTGTGCAAACATGATGTTGAGACAATACCTGCCTCCAGATTAGCAGGTTCACACTGGATGCTAGTCTTGCTGCGTAAGCAAACTGAAGAAAACAGGCTGCGTTTTATCCTGTGCGCCTTTTTCCTTCTTTCTGCTAGAGCAACAAGGGAGGATTTCAGGTTCAATTTGAGGTGGTTGACATTTCTGTGTACAAACTAAGGCATTCACTTGTAAGTAATCAGCTGCCAAAAGAAGTGTTTGCTGGCATTTTTTACGACATACCCTGCGCATGCTGGGGAGATTATTACACTGGAGAGATTGGCAACTTTAAACATGAAAGAGCGTATGCTTGGGCAAGCTGGTAATTCAAGTCTCCCTTTTTAGCATACAAAATGACAAGCACGGAGAGCAACGCAGACACAGCGCTGACTTTAAATAAATGCTTTATTTTCCACATTGTTACACATATGTCTATTCAACAGAAAGTAACGCACGCAGGCGCAGTGTCCAGGAAAATTAGGAAAAAACCACCAGGCCTGCGCGGAACGCGCAGCACAGTCACAGCGAAAGCTGGGAGAACGCCATTTCTAAAACCCGTTGCAAACTATCTTGGGTCAACTAATACAAGTACGCTTGTAAGGTACCCACTACTCCATTGATTGTGTCGGTGGCTGATGACGACGAAGAATTATGGCTGAGCCCTTTGTAATGGGTTGGAACCATTCAACGACCCCCTCGTAATGCAATTCATATTGTGTTCATAATTCGCATTCTGTGACGCCTGGTTGTTGTTTTACTCTTCTACCACGTTATCTTGCGCATGTTAACGCGATTCCTTCGCGACATAATTCTTCTATAGGTTTTCTTGCTCGCCGGAGTTTCGAGCACAGGCATGGCTCAGTGGTAGAACACTGGGCTGCCACGGAGTGGACCCAGGTTGGAACGCCGTTCCATCCTGGAGATTTTTTCTTATTTAGTTTTTTTTCTTATTTTGTGTGATAGTGGCTACGGACACCGGCGGCGGCGGCGGACAACTACGGCACCCTTGTTGTGATCTCATAACAGCTTTCGCTGTAAAACAAAGATGTGCGGGTGCATGAAAGTTAAGATATGCAGTCAACAAAACGATACTGGAATTTTTTTACGAGCCATTATCGTTGAGCCATTATCGCCATTATCGTCGGGCCACTCTGTGGCCTTTATTATCTCTTTGCTGGACAGCGGGACATATACGTCACGCTTTTTATTCGTCGTTTTAGGCGCTGTAGCTATCTAAGAGAGCTCGCGCCTCCGCAATGAAATCACAAACTGCATCCATTGAGCATACTACAATATTGCCACGCGTGTTATTTTAATGTGATCTGTTTAAACCCACAAGGACTGTGAGCAATGCTCGGCGCAGATCGCGCCTCAATGTTCGAGAAGCTTCACGTTCGTAGTAGACCGTTTTCTTAACATTGCGCACAGCACGCGAACACTCAAGATTATTCCAGAGCTTGCGCGCCGACCAGTGATAAGGCTAGAATTTTCGACGCGTGATGTATAAAAGCCGGCGCGCTCCAACGATGATCAGTTTATCGACGGTCGACGCTTTGTTCGCCGCTATCAGTGTATCAGTGCACAGCGTGCATTGCTTGCTGTAGTTTGACTCTCGGTTTCCCGGCCACAAGTTCGGCCTTAATAAAAAGGTTCACCTCGAAGAAGGCTACTCCTGCCTTCATCCACGTCACAACCACGTGAGATCTGGTGGAGGTGCTGCTTCGTTCATGTACCGGACGCCCCCGGCAAGCCGTGAAACCAGCCCCAGTCGTGACGGAGACGTCGACACCAACCACGACCAGCGAGTTAGCCGTCGGCAGCAAGGTCTACAACCTGAGTACGGCCCTCTACCCGTCAAGAATCGCAAGACCAAGACCATGACCACGACTGCGGCAACGATGACAGCCCCTGCGCCACCTTCCACGATCGTGATGCAGCCGCCAAGGGAGCCGCCAATCTTTCGGGGATCATCACGTGACGACCCAGAAACGTGGCTCGAGTCGTACGAGAGGACTGCGGCCGTCAAAAACTGGGACGTCAATGACAAGTTGCGCTTTGTTTACTTCGCGTTGGAAGATAGCGCCAGGACCTGCTATGAGAACAGGGAGTCTATCCTGACAACCTGGGACATCTTCTGGACCAGCTTCCTGGCAGCGTTCGCAAGCGTCGTACGTAAAGAAAGGGCCGCCGCTTTACTAGAAACACGGGTCCAGCTCCCGAACGAAAACATGACAATCTTCACCGAGGAGATGACTCGACTTTACCGACACACCGACCCTGACATGACCGAGGAGAAGAAGGTCCGTTTCCTCATGCGAGGGTTCAAGCAGGGGCTCTTCGCGGGACTGATGAGGAACCCAACCAAGACCGTCCATGAATTCCTGACAGAGGCAACCACCAATCGAGAACACACTGGAGATGCGCACGCGGCAATTCAATCGCCGCGCGACGCCAGCCTACGCCGACATTCAATCCCTCTGCTTAGACGACCTCCACGAGACCATAAGGGCCGTAGTGCGCGAGGAGCTTCGTCGAATGTTCCCGTCACCCCAGCCGCAGGTTTCCTCGATCGCGCATATTGTTCCGGAGGAAATCCAGCAGTCGTTGAGTACCCCTGAACCGCAACAACTTCAGCCGCAAGCCGTGAGCTACGCTGCTGCAGCCCGACGCTACGCTCCCGCTCCACGCCCACGTCAAGACACCGCGCCGCCGCAGTACCGCCGCCAGACACCGCCCCCACCATCACCGGCGCCATACCGCCCACCTGCCAGCCAGCGCTACCCTCCGAGGAAGACCGATGTTTGGCGCGCCCCTGACCACCGCCCGCTATGCTACCGCTGCGGTGAAGCCGGGCACACGTACCGGCGCTGCCAGTACCGGGAGGTGCGACTGCGTGGACTGGTGTGCCTCACCGCATTGCAGGCAGTACGCCATTCCGGCTCGGGGCCGATCTCCGAGCCCTTATCCGGAAAACTAAGGGCAGCAACCGATGGAGGTGCGGTTACTGTGCGTCGAACTACCGAAGATCCTCCGCCGACGCCGACGACGACGCCGCGACGAAACCTGCTGAACGCGAAGCAGACAGAGCCCTGCCGACGAAACCTCGCAGACCGAGCTAGACCTGACGACGCAGCATGATGGAAGCAGTACAACAAATCGACGCAGCCGTGATCCGACACCGCGAGCTAAGCGCAACGCAAGGCGACGGACTAGCGACCTCGACGTTCTCATCGACCGTCACAACGTCACCGCTGTCGTCGACTCTGGTGCCGACTATTCCGTCGTCAGTGGACCATTCATCGCCAAGCTGAAGAAAGTAAAGACCGCTTGGATTGGACCCGAAATCCGGACAGCTGGAGGTCACCTGATAACGCCAATTGGAGTGTGCACGGTGAGAGTCACCATCAATAACCGGACTTATCCTGCGAGCTTTGTTATCCTACAACACTGCTCAAGGGATGTCATACTTGGAATGGACTTCCTAAATGACCACGGTGTCGTCATCGACCTGAGGTCTGAACCGATAACACTAACCTCAGAAAAAGCGGTCCCGCCCCACGCGACGCCAAGGAACCATGCATTGAATGTGATAGATGAGCAGGTGACCATTCCGCCGCTCTCCAGCGTCAATATTTCCGTCGGCACCGAAAAACAGGCGAACCTTGAAGGCGTCATCGAGGGCGACCAGCACCTGTTCCTGAACCGTGAAATTTGCATGGCGAGAGGTATAGCCGAGCTGCGTGACGGTAAAGCAAAGGTAGTGCTGACAAACTTCAGCCACGAATATAGGCACCTCAACATTGATACGACGGTCGCCTACATCGACGAATGCGTCGCCGCCAGCAATGCTTTCGCCCTCTACGATGCTGCCGAACCTGCTTCGACAAATCGAGGTCCCGAACCAGATTTCGAAGTTAACGCGAGCCTTCCGAAGCTCAAGCACGACCAGCTCAAAGCCCTGCTACCGCAATTCAAGGACTGCCTCTCGGCGTCGTCAAGAATTCGACAGACCCCAGTCGCTAAACATCGCATCATAACAAAAGAAAGTGCCCGACCAGTTCGACAGAGCCCGTACCGAGTTTCGACGCGCGAACGCGAGGCCGTGAAAAAACAAGTCGACGAAATGCTTCGCGACGACATCATTCAGCCGTCCAAGAGTCCGTGGGCGTCACCCGTGGTTTTAGTGAAGAAGAAGGACGGAACTGTACGCTTCTGCGTCGATTATCACCGCCTGAACAAAATCACGAAGAAGGACGTGTATCCTCTCCCAGGCATAGACGACGCTCTGGACCGACTCCACAACGCGAAGTATTTTTCGTCGATGGACCTGAAGACCGGCTATTGGCAAATCGAGGTCGACGAGGGAGACCGTGAGAAGACTGCGTTTATAACACCGGACGGCCTCTTCGAGTTCAAGGTCATGTCCTTTGGCCTTTGCTCGGCACCTGCAACTTTGCAACGTGTCATGGATACAGTACTGGCTGGCTTAAAGTGGCAGACGTGCCTCGTGTACTTGGACGCCGTCGTTGTGTTTGCCTCAAACTTCGACGAGCACCTCCGGCGCCTTGAAGCTGTACTTCAAGCAATCAAGACCTCCGGACTAACTCTGAAGCCATAAAAGTGCCACTTCGCATACGAGGAGCTCTTGTTCTTGGGCCACATCATCAGAAAGTCAGGAGTTCGCCCCGACCGCGGAAAACAGCTGCCATCGCCACCTTCCCGCCACCCACTGACAAAACGGCCGTGCGCCCATTTCTCTGCTTGTGCGCATATTACAGACGCTTCGTCAAGGAATTTTCAAGGATCGCCGAGCCGCTAACTCACCCCACGAAAGCCGACGTGGAATTCAAGTGGGAAACTGCGCAAGTCGAATCCTTTGAAGATTTTAAACGACGCGTGCAGACCCCTCCGATACTTGCGAATTTCGACGAATACGCCGAAACAGAAGTACATACCGACGCGAGCAGTGTTGGACTCGGCGCCGTGATTGTGCAGAGGTCTGACGGACTGAAAAGGGTTATCAGTTATGCTAGCCGGTCGCTATCTAAGGCGGAAGCCAACTATTCTACAACAGAAAAGGAGTGCCTTGCCATCATCTGGGCAACATCCTAGTTTCGCCCCTACCTCTACGGCAGGTCTTACATCAAAGTTGTAAGCGACCACCACGCCTTGTCTTGGCTAGCTAACTTGAAGGACCCTTCAGGTCGCCTCGCACGGTGGAGCCTAAGATTTCAAGAATTCGACATTGCCGTCGTGTACAAGTCCGGAACGAAACACTCCGACGCCGACTGCCTGTCTCCTGCCCCCGTCGATCCACCACCACCCGACGACCAGGATGATGACAGCTTCTTGGGAGCCATAAGTGCCCACGACTTCGCCGACGACTTCACCATACGTGCCGACGACTTCGCCGAACGACAGCGAGCCGACCCGGAACTGAGGGGTCTAATGGAATATCTGGAGGACAGGACCATCGCTGTCCCAAAAGTATTCAGGCGAGGATTGACATCCTTTTTCTTGAAAAACAACGTCCTCGTAAAGAAGAACTTCTCTCCAGCCCGAGCAAGCTACCTTATCGTTGTACCCTCGGCACTGCGACCAGAAATGCTGCATGCCCTGCACGACGACCCGATGGCTGGCCACCTCGGTTTTTCCCGCACGCTCGCGAGGATTAAAAAAAGTACTTCTGGCCACGCCTTACCGCCGACGTCACTCGTTACGTGAAGACATTCCGAGATTGTCAGCGACGGAAGACACCGCCGACTAGGCCAGCTGGACTTCTACAGCCCGTCAAGCCACCTCGCCGGCCGTTCCAGCAAATCGGCATGGGCCTACCGGGGCCTTTCCCTACATCTAATTCCGGAAACAAATGGATCGTCGAAGCCACTGACTACTTCACCCGCTACGCCGAAACAAGGGCCCTGCCCAAAGGCAGTGCCGCCGAGGTAGCAAAGTACTTCGTCGAGAACATTGTCCTGCGTCATGGTGCCCCAGAGGTCCTCATTACCGACAGAGGTACGGCCTTTACGGCGGAACTAACTGAGGCGATCCATAGGTACAGCCAGAGAAGCCACCGCCGGACCACGGCGTACCACCCACAGACCAATGACCTGACCGAGCGTCTAAATAAGATCATCGCCGACATGCTGGCCATGTACGTCGACGTCGAACACAAGACGTGGGATGCCATCCTTCCGTATGTGACCTTCGCATACAACACGGCCGTGCAGGAAACGACGCAGATGACGCCATACAAGTTGGTCTTCGGAGGGAACCCGGCCACGACTCTCGACGTCATGCTGCCCTACGTCGTCGACGAAGAAAACCTCGACGTCACCCTCTACCTTCAGCGGGCCGAAGAAGGCAGAGAACTCGCCCGTCTGCGCATTCAGAGCCAGCAAAAGACCGACAGCCGTCGCTTCAACCTTCGACGACGCCATATGGAATACCAATCAGGTGACCATGTATGGGTCTGGACGCCAATACGCCGACGGGGACTTAGTGAGAAGCTTCTTCGACGATACTTCGGCCCGCACAGGGTACTTCGACGCCTCGGTGCACTCGACTACGAGGTTGTCCCTGACGGCATTACGAACTCTCAGGGGCGCCGTGCGCGACCTGGAGTCGTCCATGTCGTGCACCTCAAGCCATATTACGCGCGTTAGGGAATCTGAGGACTGTACGTTTGCTTTATTATTGTACTTTATTTGTGCCTATTGTTTATTGTACTTTCTTGCTTTATTGTTGTTATTTATTGCTACATGCATTCTTGTTCTATGTTCTGTTTTAAGCATCGGGGCGATGCTTTTTCAGAGGGCGGCATTGCCACGCGTGTTATTTTGATGTGATCTGTTTAAACCCATAAAGACTGTGAGCAATGCTCGGCGCAGATCGCGCCTCAATGTTCGAGAAGCTTCACGTTTGTAGTAGATCGTTTTCTTAACATTGCGCACAGCACGCGAACACTCAAGATTATTCCAGAGCTTGCGCGCCGACCAGTGATAAGGCTAGAATGTTCTACGCGTAATGTATAAAAGCCGGCGCGCTCCAACGATGATCAGTTTATCGACGGTCGACGCTTTGTTCGCCGCTATCAGTGTATCAGTGCACAGCGTGCATTGCTTGCTGTAGTTTGACTCTCGGTTTCCCGGCCACAAGTTCGGCCTCAATAAAAAGGTTCACCTCGAAGAAGCCGACTCCTGCCTTCATCCACGTCATAACCACGTGACAATATTATAGACACGGTTTCGTGGAATTTCAGCTAGATGAAAGCACGCAATAGCCCAAGGAGCACTTTTTTCTCTTTTCGTGGCCGCAGTTATTTTCGTGGCCTACTTTAGACAAAAAAAAAGATGTAGAGTGAACAAATTTGGCCTTTCTTGCACTACAGTAACCACTTAGCAAAAACCATGAGCTGTTTTTGTTACGTTGAAGCATGAATAAGTAAAACTGGGAGACCCTGAAGATTCGTTTTTAGGAGCTCAACGCAATAGTGATATCCTGTCCCGATTACGTACTTCAACCACCTGGTGCATACTTGCTATGCACCCACTACGTGGTGCTAAGGGAATACGCGCGGTAAGGTGTATGCCTTTTATAATGGGTGGCCGGCTTTGAACCACGATGTCATTATGATATTTACATGTTCTGACGCCCGATGTCAATGTAAAATTTTACCACGCAATATTACTGCGACATAACATATTGTATTGTGACGCCTGCATACAGGACGCGTGTGTTTGTAACGCATGAAAGTTATTTTCCCTGCATTTACAAGCCTGGGTCGTAGAGCACCTGCTTTCCACGGAGGCAGCCAGGGTTTGATCCTCACGCGGACCCAGAATTTTTTATTATTTATTTTGTTTGCAACTATCTCGATTTTTTGGTCATGGACAAGATGATGAATTTTCGCTCACAACCAACGACGCTGACGCCGAAACCAACGCCGACACCAACAGCGACGCTCCCACTGACGCCGGAATTTCTGCGAAACGAGCTCATTAACTGTATCGCGTTAAAATTGTACGTGTTTTAAGAATAGCGGTGTGATTCAAGAACACAGTGTTATGCTTAGCATCCATAGCGATAGTTTAGCGGCTTTTAGGTCAGTAGTGACTGCATCGTTTTCCAGCGGAACTATTGTACTTCGCTTCCACAACACGTGTGCTGTTTGGATCCGCGTGGGAAGCTATAACACTGATGGGCGAGCTACCTATTACAGAGAGAAAAAAAGAAAGAAAGATATAGGAAGAAACAGAGAGGTACATAATAGAGAGAAAAAGAGGGAAGAGAAAAACTAGAAGTCAGAAGAATGAGTACAAAAAACAAGAGAGATAAGGAAAGGAGGTTGAAAGACAAAGAAAGAATAGGAGAGAGTAAAAGATAGAAAAACTCGGACACAAAAAAAAGGAAAGAATATTTCACGAAAAATGTTTTTACGTCGATAACGTTCGTTCCCTGGTTGTGTCCAACAAAGGGCTAAAAATAACTTTATTCGACAAAACATTGAAGGTGCAGTAATGCACGCGTATTCCCTGACTTGCTATCTTCACCGCTTCAATTGTCTCACGTGTCGTTTGCTCCTGGCTTCTTCCTATCACAATAAGCTGCGAATATATGCGATCACACCCACACGTCCTGCATTAGAAAGTCAAATGTCCCACGGCAGGAGTTCGCACGTTATGTGCGTGTTCACGACACCTGTCATTTGCACACCGTCCCATGTCCTATGTATTTCTTGGACGAAAGAAGAGTAAATAAAGGGCACGTTTTCATTTCTCAGACACAATATTAATGAAAGCTAACAGACAATGATGCCAAGCAATGTATAGGGGATGTCATCAGTGGTAATTGTAAGGCAATTGTGAAAAAAGAAAAATGGACGAAAAGATAACATGCCGCCGACAGACACCGATCCTGCGACCTTCAAATAAAGCGCATGATGCTCTACCACTGAGCTACGGAGGCGGTCATCCGCCGTCCACATTATAGGGTATGTATGTGCATTTAAACAAAAGAGTGTCAGTCAGCACCCCAGTAGCCATTAAGGCAAGTATGCAACACTATTTTTTTTGCCTCTTGACGTCACCTAGCACGTGATCTCATTACGAGCAGGCAGCTGACGAATAATCCCTCGCATACTACTTGAAAGCATCCATTCTGCCACAACGAGACCCTTGCTATGAACGAAGGAAGGAAGTGCAAATTTTAAGGCTCATTTGCATTTGGTAGACACAATATTACTGAGAACTAACAGACAACGATGCCAAGCAAAGTATAGGGGATGTTATTTGTAATAGATGTAAAGTAAATGCGAAGAAATAAAAGTCGACAAAAAGATAACCAGGTAATGGCAGGGACCGAACCTGCGACCATAGGTCGGTCAGCTAATTGATGAGTCAACTCACTCGGGCTCACTCAGCCTCAGATCGAGCCGCGAGTCATAGTCCGATTGAGTCCGAGCAAGTAATATTTTGGTGAGTTTGAATCCAATTGAGTCCAATGCGCAAGATATATGTATTCAGTGACTCTGAGTGAGTTCCACTTTTTTGCAGACCTATGGTCCTATCTAACCATCTTCATATACTAAGAGACTTACCTGAATTCACCTATATACTCACGTCTCCTCACACGTATTCCAAAGCAGTACATTTTATACACCATTTCAATGTTTGTTTATAAGAGGCGTCAATTACGTGGGGGGTGCCTTGATCTCCCCGCCACCAACTCTTCAAGGGAAATTCATGATAAATATATATATATATATATATATATGTTGTTATGTCATCTCATTCAAGAAAAATGTCATTACCGGTTTGAAACCAATCATAACTCGTACTCCAAGGTAATATATGTAAAGGCGCCAAGAAGAGAATCGATTACATGAGACATTTGGGTTAAAGCGCATTAACGCCATGGTGGAAAAAACTTACTCTAGGCTATGTGTCGACTCGCTCGGACTCACTCAGACTCAGATTAAGCCGTGAGAGTGAGTATGCGTTAGTCCGGGTGAGTATTATTTTGGTGAGCTTGAGTCTTACTGAGCTCGGTTGAAGAAACTTTTCGTAAGTGTGAGTCTGAGAGAGTCCGACTCAGAAAAATTTTGGTGAGTCTGAGTTTGAGTGAGCCCTAAACGCAAAAAAAATATTTCATGAGTGAGTCTGAATGCACTTTCGCAAAAAGGCGAAAAAAGTCTGGAAGACAGATACAGCAATACAGGTACTGAAATACTAATTATTTCGGGGATGTTGATACTTCAAAAAAAACATTTATTAAGTGCAGAATAACATTTCAAATGTTGCAGCGCAGTCAAACTTGCAATGTATTTATTTATCACAGTACTCTGAGCGCCGTTAATGCATTGCGAAAGAGTGTTACAGATTACAAAATTGTTAATAACGACATATTTACAGGTATCAGTTGCAATAAAAACTAACTGTATACGTTGTTATAACGAAGATATAAACTGTCCAGGGGCTGTGAGAGCGTTACACTTACTACATTTATAACAATAAGCCTGTTGATGACCTGTGGTGGCGGTCTCGACTGCTTGACTCCTCACCCGCAGGTCGCGTCATCGAATTCTGGCCGCGGCAGCAACACGCATTGTACACCGAAAAGGACATACTTGGTGGCAACAATATCAGCTACGCCAGAAATACCATAGTTCAAGCAAATCGCCGGAATCACTAACGAACACCACTAAACCAAAAAAAGTATAAGTTTATTAAACACATAAGAAATATTTTGCTGAAAAGGTTGGTGTGGTAATTACTCTTAAGCAACAGGCACTTCTCAAATAGGCCGTCATCAAGACATCGTCGGTTCGGCCTCAACACGAGACTCGCGAACCAGAAAAGTCCCTCTACTGCGCCATAGCAGCACAAATCCGTGTTATAGCGGATAAATACCGCCTTCATGGCCGGATAGTCCTGCAGGACGGAAATATCCCTTCTCGGGTCGTCTAAACACCGGAAAGCTTCCGCCATTACGTTTGTCTGTTCTGACCGTTCAGATGCCGAGGTGTCCCCGTCTTCAAAGACGTGAAAACCGTCATTAATCACCACCGATGACGACGACTCGTCGCACGTGTCTGTTTCAAAGTCTGAAGATTTAGCCACTTCGCTTGAGGTCCTCCGCATCTTGTTGAATGGGTGTGAGCAGGATGCAAGTATTGCCTCTTCGATTTCCATACTGAAAAACGCACGAAAGAGCTTTCGGAGACCGGTTAGGCAGCTGTCTAAGATGATAGATCCGTGCAGAATTTTTTCGCTTCATCGAAACTAGCTTCTTTTCTACCGTGAGAAGTGTTGCCAGAAGCTCTCCGTAGTAGCCGCAGCTGCTTTTCTGCAAGATATCGATTGCTGAAAAAAAAACTTTTATAATGTAGGCTGCTGGATTTTCTCCAGTGATGGTAATCGATAGTAACTTGTAATTAATAAACGTAAAATACTCTTCAAAACATTTATTAAAAAAGTACCTCACCTGCAGCGATTCGGGAGAGAATCCCGCGATATTCGTCCAGAAGGTCTACCTCGGCGTCTCATATATCTGGTTGGTCGAGCTTCTCTGAGAGTGTCTTGAGTTTCTCTATGTTCGTGAGTAGTACGTCCAAAGCGTGGTAGAGACAGCTCCACCGCGTGATGCAGGGTGTTGGCAGCTGTGTTCTGAGAACTGATAGCACTGTCTCTGCAGACTTTGGCCGACTTGATGAGCCCTAATACTGAGCGCATTTCGCCATTGCAACTGTACGTAGGATTTCTGTAGAGGGCGTTCTTGACGTCAGCCGTGGCGACGAGGCTTAAAGTATGATACGCGCACCGCAGATGATGAGGAAACGATGACCCCGACAGTTCAAGGGGAAACGTATCATCAATTCCCGATCAGTGAAGAAAGAAGAGGGGGTCAGTAAATTTCCGTTCTCTCCTTCACCAAAACAAATACGAACTTTTCAACCACACATCAGGCGAAATAGCTTAGAGAAAAATATTCGAAGAGAGACATTAATGCATACTGTCAGTGGTGTTATCGATTCCAAATTCTATGAAAGCCTTTACAAAGTTGCTTCCGTTGTCGGTCACTTTGCCTACGACTTGCTTCGTTTTCAGGCTGAAGTCTGCGTAGACATCCAAAAGAAGCTCTGCTACACGGTCGTATGAGTGCGTTCCAAGAAAGTGTCTGGAAACTAGAGCTGTCGATTTGCGTTCAAGCGTGCCGATATCAATCTGAAAAGGCAGGGTAAATTGCACCGGGGTATTTACAGTGTCCACTGACTGAGCAATGTCAGGAATTAACCGCATTGCGTAATCTTTGAGGCAAATGATACGTCGAATTCGTTGCCAATCCGAGCATGGTTCTTAGGGTGAATCGTCTTATTTAATGCAACTCTAGCCTTTGAAGAAAATCACCCAAAGATAAAAAGATTACTCTGCGTCAACGCGTCGGTCAACCTCTTTCAAAAGGGTTGCTTTCTGTCTGGTGTGCGGCGTCGCGCACTGTGCAAGAACGCCCGCGTACAATAGCAGGGGCAAAACTGCATAACTCTAATGGCCTACAAAATAATTGAAATTGCTTAATTACTCAGTGTGCTGTTACACCCATGAAGCTTTTTGTTGAAGTAAACCACAGATCCGCAGTGGTACACATATGTGTCGTCACTTCTAGCTAACTTCTGATGCTGCGAAGTTTGTCTTCGAATGCGTCATCTATCCTTCTCCCGAGTGTCCTTCGAGGCATCAGCAGCACATCAGGGCAGGTTCCTGAAAATATGTGTCATGCTGCGTTATTGGCCTAACACACCAATAGAGCATGAACTGATCCAGCTAGAACGCCGCCCCTTACCTTTCACGAACTGCTGAAAAGCATCTTCCTCCACAAATTGCGAAGATAGCATGGACTTGACATTCAATTTCTGCAGAAGGTCATCGAGCTTCTTTTGACCTGGATGTTTCTTGGCTAAACCAAAATAGTTGTCCAGACTTGCTGTGAATTCTAGCTGCTTGGTGCGCTCGCGTTCGTTTTCTTTCTCGCGTCCAGAATTCTACTTCCAGGGCTTCCTGAGGCACTGCATATATTCTGATGGACCATTTGGGTGTACCCTCTGGGAATTAAAAAGCATTTAAAAATGGCGCCAAACGCGCCTGACCCATGACTGCACCTATACTTACGGCGCGAGTCCTTGCAAGGCGTTGTAGCCTTTGCTTTGTTGTGAATGTAAGGACGCGCATTTGTATTTATATGCATAATGTGATAACCCATTGAACGAGGCGGCCGAAGCTCTCAAGTGCGCATGTGCGCAATCTTATCCCACGTCCCTCTCCCCTTTGCTTTCCTATATATTCACGAGTGTGAATAAAACGACTGGCTTTTTGTTGGCATGATCCGACTGTCTCGTTTACTGCTGGAGCGACGTTGCCGCCTCCCACATAACAGTGGCGACAAGAATACCCATCGATACGCGTAAGCTGCCGGGCGCCAGCCACGAGACCGGGACGAAGACACCCATCAGCCCGTCCGCAGCCATGGCCCTCAAGCTTCCGGATTTTGCAGAGGAGACAGATAAGTGGCAAGCGTATCTCGTTAAGATTGACGCCTACTTCGAAGCAAATGAGGTGACTGACGACGCGAAGAAAAGAGCTTTTTGGTGGCAGCGTTAGGATCGATGACCATTGAAATCCTTTGCGGCAGAATCGCACCGCGAAAACCGAGCTCGCTGAGCTATCAAGAAGTTGTTTCAACATTGAACGAGCACTATGATCCGTCTCCTAAGGAGATATCAAAAAGCTTCAAGTTCTTTCACAGAAACCAACAAGAAGGGGAGTCCGTGCAGGCGTTTATTGTCGAGATTCGCAGGTTAGCTCATAACTGCAACTTCGGTTCGATGTTGGAGCGAATGCTGAGGGATCGCATCGTTTGTGGAGTGCGGTCGAAAAAACCTGCAGAAACAACTACTAGCCAAACAGGACTTGACGCTGCCAGAAGCGGAAGCACTAGCTCTAGCAGCCGAAAGCGCGGAGTTAGGGTCGCAACAGATTACCTGGCAAGGTGACGCCGTCGGTGTGTTCAACGTGAAGCATAACAGGCAACCGGCAACCAGGAGCGAACGGAGCAGCTTATCGCAGAACTGCAGCTGTTGTGGCAAACAGGGACATCAAGCCAGGGAATGCTCATTACGACGGCGCAGGTGCTACAAATGCGGGCGACAAGGTCACTTGGCGCGATTATGCACATGGACGGCCACCACGAACAGAACTTTCGCGATAAATGAGTGTTCAGCGGAAAGTGATGATAACGACTGTAATGCACTACAAATATGGTCAGTGAAAAGTAACGAATGCCTGGTTCCGCCCCTGCACAAACAGGTTACATGGAACGGAGTGCCACTGAATATGATAATCGACGCAGGTTCACCTGTGTGCGTAGTGCCTAAAACGATATACGAAGCCCATCGTCACAAGTGGCCACTGCCTTGTAAAGCTGCATTATCTCTGTCATGCTATCTCGGGAATATACCAGTGAGGGGGGCGTTGTAAAAATGCAAGCTTCTTATAAGTCTGCAACAGTTGACTGCGATCTCGTTGTGTTAGACTGCGAAGGTCCTAGCCTTTGCGAACGAGACCTATTGCAGATGCTCGAGACACAAGGGGCACCGCTTCTTCACATCGCGTCGCTCTCATCTGACGGGAAGATGGAGAGTCCGGCAGCTGCACCCGTGATGCAACAGTACCCGGACCTTTTTGCGGAGGGCCTGGGAGTCATCAAGGGACCACCAGCACGGCTTCATATAAAGGACGGAGCAACCCCAAGGTTCTGCAAGGCAAGGAAAATTCCATTTTCTTTGCTAGACAAAGTGTCTGCCGAGCTAGATCGACTCGTGGCCGAAGGCATTATTTCGCCAGTTTCCTATTCAGAATGGGCAACCCCGGTGGTTCCAGTGCTGAAACGCGACGGGACAATTCGCATCTGTGGCGATTTCAAAGTTACTCTTAACCCAGTATGTGAAATGGAGAGATATCCTCTACCCGTAGTGGATGACATTTTCACTACGCTTCGTGGAGGGCAGCAGTTCAGCATCTTGGATCTACGCGATGCCTACAACCAAATTCTTCTAGACGAAGATTCGCGCAAGCTAGTGGTTATAAGCACTCACAAATGCCTCTTTTGTTATAATAGGCTACCGTTCGGGATTGCCTTGGCACCTGCGATTTTTCAAAGAACAATTGAGCATGTTCTGCAAGGTCTCCCAGGGGTTCAAGTGTACCTAGATGACGTCCTGATAGCAGATGCGAATGATAAGCCAACTGCGAACCTGCAAGCAGTCTTGCAGCGGTTCAAGGAATATGGCGTCAAGCTCCGCTCGGGTAAGTGCCGAATTGGTGAGGCATCAGTTACGTATCTAGGACACAGAATTGACGCGGCAGGGTTGCACCCGTCAGAGAAGAACATCGAAGCAATTAAGCTCTCCGACTCCTCGCAATGTCACTGAGCTGCGGTCCTTTCTCGGCATGCTAACTTTCTACAATAAATTCTTGCGTAATCTCTCCACGCTCCTGAGTCCCCTATACCTTCTTCTGGAAAAGAAATCGAAATGGTCTTGGGAGGAGCGCGAAAACGATTCTTTCCAGAAAGCAAAAGCCGCTTTGTGTTCCGCGCCTGTGCTAACGCACTTCGATCCCGCACGAGAGCTATTTCTGGAATGCGATGCGTCACCCTACGGTGTGGGAGCGGCCCTATTCCACCGAATTGAAGGACAGTATCAGCCCCTTGGATTTCGATCTCGGACGCTTACTGCCGCTAGAATTATTCACAGATTGAACGGGAGGCGTTGGCTCTGGTTTATGGCGTCATGCGATTCCGAGATTATCTTCTGGGCAGACAGTTCACGCTGATAACCGACCACCAACCGTTGTTGGGTCTCCTAAGAGCGGATCGTCAGACGCCGGCTATTTTCTATGTAACCACTAAAGCTATCCTGTGCAAATTCTTGTGCCTTGTTTTTCGATTGCATGTGCTTTTTCTGAAGCATAATAATGATATACCTCGAGAATTTTATTTTTTTATGAAAGCTTTTGTTTAAGAGCAAAGCCTACCCCTATTTAAAATCCCAGCATTGCCCACCAAAAAAAATTATGCTGGGAATGCAAGAAATTTTGGTGGGTATGCTGGAAAATGTGGTGCACATGCTGGGAATAATGGTGGGTATCGTGGGACATTTGGTGGGTACGCCGGATGGATGCTGGGAAAGTAGTTGTGTTGGTGGACTCTCGGAGGGTATAATGGGTGGGGGTGGAGTCACACAGATGGTAGGTGCTGGGATATGTGGTGGGTGTGCTGAGTGGATGCAGGGGCACATCTTGTTTGGTGGGAGACATGGTGGGAAAGTGGGTGGATGGTGGCATACGTGCTGGGTGGGTGCTGGTGCAATAGATGTGATAATAAAACATGATCAGAGCCAGCGTCCATTGGCACGTATGTTGCTAATTATGAATGCTTGGCGATTGGCGATCAGTTGTACATGATGCTTAGAAGTACGCATTCGCGAAAATCTGCGATTTGTCCTGATAAAACTTTGAACTCTAGAACTTTGTGCATCAATGGTCAACGCGAATCTACAGGTATTTCCATGCTTTGAAAATGGAAGTTAGAAAAGTTCACTTCTGAACCAGCGGGAGAGGCAAGTGTTGCACACGACAATTCACCAAAGCCCGACCTAACTTAATGGGATGAAGCATAAGCGACATTTTACAAGTGCAACACTTCTAAAATGACATTTAGGGTCGCCTACATACTGGGCCTAATTGCGCAAAGTTATGGTGTCCGTTGGCACATATTGCTGTACGCGACGGTTACAAGCAACTCAATCTAATGCATACGTATTCTATGCTTGGCAGTGCGCTCGCGTGAGTACACCGATGCACTCGCGCGATTTAAAGATGTACTCACACGAGCACATCTGTATTACCTGCTCGGTTCCTTACCGCGTTTCAAGAATTTAAACGCCACGTCTCCCTTTAGACAAATTTAAGAAAAGGGGGGCCCCATAAAGTATCTTTCAAGGTACCTAGGGGCTTACGCAACCCTGCATGGCGACGTGCGTGTTTGCGTACAAAGCACGGCATCCACCGCAACAATAGTAATTATAAATTCCGAAGCCATTTGTGAGCGATAACACTTGTATTTCACCGAGGGTGCATATCACGCATGGCAAGGCCATAAAGCGGGCACGATTGAGCCACAAATTGAACGAACATAAATGATCCTCAGTATCGGCAAATTGCAGCTATCTACGCTTCGAAAGTAGCAAAGGGCTAAAACGGAGCTCAGCTGCTGTAAACACTTCATCCGTTTGGTCAACCTTCTTGTTTCTTTGAAATAATCCCAACAAGTCTGCAGGTGAGCCTGGGTGCGTAAATCTAAAGGCAAAATTGCTAACACCGGCCGAAGTAAACGCACGTGCGGAAAGGAGTAAACCTTACTCCTTTATTCGAATAAAACCGATTCAGAAGGAGGTAATATTGACAACACAGGCACACACATCGTTCACGCGCATTCACATCGGTTCGCACAGATTGCCCGTTTCTCTACCGCCGCCGGAACGGCCAGAACACGGCAACAAAACACACCGCCCGGGGACATTACTGGAATTCAGCCTTCAGGTATCCCCCTTCCCTTCAAGACGCCAGCCGAATGGAGGTAAACTGCCGCGACACCCGGACCTAGCCCGGGAACTGCACACAACGACTTTCACTCAGATCTCACTTACAAATGCAAATGTACTGCACAACCACGTGCATTGAAGCATTGAACGGGCACAACTCAACGACGTGATATTTAGCGAACGTGTTATTGGGAGGGGTAGTGTTTAACCAAAAAAGAAAGTTTAGTCAAGAAAAGCCACCAGCGCGCATACTTCCTGTCTCACACTAGTGGTACTTGTTTTAAATGCGAAGCATTTCTTTGCGGACTGTAAGCACTTCTGCGTTTCTATCTACGTATCTATCTATCTATCTATCTATCTATCTATCTGTCGGCCTACGTCTGGGTGCTCTCGTGGTGACCTCGTTAACTTGGGGTGGACCAAATTTGTATGGGAGGGTAAGAGATATTGACGAATATGTCTGGCTGTTCATGAAATGAATAACGTGAAAATTCCGTCGCGTACATCATCAAACTAATTTGTCCAGACACGTGTGGCTTATACCCGTGGACCACGGGCGCGGAATGCGGGTGTGCGCCACAGGACTTTGACAATTTATGTCTACCCAGGAACGGCGAGGACAGGCGTTGGTAATTTAAAGGCGACAGCATGAAGAAAAACAGACATCGCGGCGTTGACGCGAGGAATACAAAGAATAGGAATCAGTGTCCTAGCAGGAATCGAACCCAAGCATTCTGCGTGGCAATCAAGCATTCTACCACACAGCCACGTCAGTTTTTTTTTTATTCATTGCCTGTCTTCGACAATGTACAATGCACTCATTTCACGTGCACAATACACGTACAATCACTAAATGTCACGAGAGATGCCATTTGTCTAATTTGGACAGGTGTTGTCAATTTAAAATGGCTTCAGTGCTGCGAGAGGTTCTATCTTTTGCAGCCATTATGGTACGCACTCTTGCATTTACATAATCTCAAAATGCAGACATGCTTTGCCTGAAATAAATTCTTGCTGGCCTTGCGTCCGGGTCGAAGTGCTATCCAGCCATTCGTGCACGCCATATACAGTGTAGACCGGTCAACATAACCAGATCAAATGGGACTCCATCTCACCCTCTACTGGTAGATACCTTATCCCATGTGGATCCAATGGAAACTCCTTCTTTAATGTTCTTTTCAAGAGTCCCAAAAGTATACCCCTTCCCAACAGTGTAGAAAAGCATGGTCTACTGTTTCAGGTTGCTTGCATATCAAGCAGTTTGATCCTCACGGCGCAAAAAAGCCCCGTTCCTGTGTGAATATTTTAACCGATAGTGTACCGTGTGGAACTTAAAGAAAAATGTTTTCACCCCCCGTAGGCACCTGCATGTTTTTCACCCTCTTCAGTACATTCTGTCCCGGTCTACCACCATATATGGCCCTGTACAATGGCACTGGAAAAATCGTGTCACACACATCTCTGTACAATTATTTTCTTCTAACCCCGGCTAGATAATCATAAGAAAAACGAACAGATAAGAAACGCACGCTATCAACCACTTCCTTGAGATATCCGCGCAACGTCCCCGGCATGCTGTTATTCATAGTGACAACGAGTTCCTGTAAGGCGTTGCCTAACCTTATTGGCATACCGTACGCAGAAATGGATCACTTACCGCCTGGAAGAACAGAAATCTATTTACAGCCACGTCAGGTCTCCAAACTGCTTTGGAAGAACACCCTATGCAGGCGTAATGTTGGTGAAACGTATATTGTGGTTGCAGTGCTGGCTATCAAATGTTATAAATAATACATATGTACTCCTATGATGAAGTTGTAAAGGAATATGTATAGTTGGGACAGGTAGTAACCGCGAAGCCGAACCATGAGAGTGAAATAACTAGAAGAATAAGGATGGGGTGGAGCACATTCGGCAAGCATTCTGAAATCATGAATGGTAGTCTACCAGTATCCCTCAAGAGGAACGTATACAACAGCTGCATCTTACCGGTACTCACCTACGGAGCAGAAACCTGGAGCCTGACAAAGAGTGTACAACTTAAATTGAGGACGAAGGAATATGATAGATGTAACCTTAAGAGACAGGAAGAGAGCAGAGTGGGTCAGGGAACAAACGGGGGTTAATGATCTCATATTTGAAATCAAGAAGAAATGGACATGGGCCGGGCACGTAGCGCGTACGCAGGATAACCGCTGGTAATTAAGGGTAATTGACTGGATTCCAATAGAAGGCAAACGCGTGAGAGGGAGAAAGAAAATTAGGTGGGCAGATGAGATTAAGAAGTTTGCAGGTATAAAGGGGCAGCAGAAAGCACAGGACCGGGTTGATTGGCGGAAAATGGGGAGAGGTCTTTGCCCTGGAGTGGGCGTAGTCAGGCTGATGATGATGACGATCATGATGAAGTCATCACGGATTAACGTCAGTTGCATACTTAAGCGCCATCCATTTTAGTACTTTTTAGTTGCATACTTAAGCGCCATCCAGGGCTATCATCCTTGCAAGCACAGTCTGTTAATATCAACTTACGGCTTGTGGCTTTGGCAATCTCCATCGTTACACAACTGTAAACAACTGGTTATATGAAACATACGCGACTGTTGAATATGTCCGTGTGTGCAACATTTGTACATATCTTTAGCGTCATTTCATAACGTTTCGCTCAATGAAAAAAATTAAAACCCAGTCACCTTGCCTCCGGATGCATCGCATAACATCGATTCCCATGGTACTTGGGATCTGCCTAAATTTTTGGGGGAGTCTAAATGCACAGTTGCTCTAACCGTTTGTTGTAGGAATAAGTTATACGCGCATGAATGGATAATTCAAGCGTAAAAACAAGCATACCTTCGCTCCCATGACAGTTACTTATACTATGTTTATACGTATAAGTGCGTGGGTTTATGAAAGGTGCCTCTTATTTCACTTTACCTGAAGTCCTCCTCACGAAAGGCCGCCTTTACGCGCAAGGAACTGGTCGTTTTTGAATACAGGCGCGAGCTTCACGGATAGCCACTAGCAGCCCCGACTGAAGAGTGCGAAATATAAGCAAACAGTTCAAAGCAAACGACAATTTCGCGCAACGCGTTCACATTAATTTTTTCGGTTGTTTTTAGTATTCCAATATTCGGATTTCCGACAGCTCTAACGTCATCAGAGAACCCAGAATTATGTAAAGATAATTATGTAGAGGGGGCGTGTCGCACACGTCGTGCGACGGATGCGTGCCAGCATTTGTGAAACCGGTGAAACAGAGAGAGCGCTTAAGGTGCAATGCAAAACGTCAAGCCATATGATATTTACCCATGATTTACTGCGGACACACCTTTACTAAGTTACTGCACGTTACACGAACGGTGCGATTTTGTGAATTAAGAAGGCGTCAGAAAAATACATGTATATTATACACATAGCGCATTTGCTCTGCGTAAGACGTGACACCGAGATGAAAAGGTTTTCGTGTCATTTGAACTACGTATACAACACGCGAAAAAGCAATCACGGTTATTTAGATTTTGTATCGCGCATCCGCGTGATGGGAATGCAATGTCAAGGCCGCACGATAGAGCGAAACGCGTCTAGTTGTACCAAGCGAGAAGTAATAAAGGGAAAATAGACAACCACCCCGTATGTAGCACGAAGCCACAAGGAAATCCGTACGGATTTCCTTGTGGCTTGAGTTCTGCGGGTTTCCGCAGAACTCATTTGCATTACTTCTGTCCATGTGCTTCGAGTTGTCGATGGATTCGCCCTCGCGCTGCCAATTGCTAGCTGCCTGGTTAGCTCAATTGGTAGAGCGACCGCCCGGATAGGCGTTGGTCCCGGGTTCGAACCCCGGACCAGGATGAATTTTTCGGCAACTAAGAAGCTTTTCTTTCTGAGAAATCCGTACGGATTTCTTTGTGGCTTCGTGCTACAAACGGGTGGTTGTCTATTTTCCCTTTATTAACCCTTCCGCCACCTTGCGGGTTACCGCAGAACTCATTTGCATTAAGCGAGAAATAATAAACCACATGGTTCACAGCAGACTCGCTTTTGTATTAAAAAATACAGTTTAGGCTCAATAGAAACATTCATTAAGCTGCTGATGCAAGTACGCGAAAAAACGTTCGTCAATGCGTGATGTCCATTATCATACTGAGGGTCACAGGCAGACCTCACCTGAACAGCTTGACAAACAATTCCGCCGCATGTGCATCCCTTGCGGTAAATTTCATTGATAGCTAGATGAGACAAATGTATAAGCCAGTGCATTTGCTTATCGCAGCGTTAGCACGCGTGTTTGAGCTATTTCTAGCAACGTATACGGCATTTTTCAGTTGATAAGTCGATACCGAAACTGAAACTGATGTAGTGGTGGTCCCCGATCGCCCTGTCACTGTTTTTTTAGGGGCGAAGCTCCTTAGGGCGTAGGCTAGTCCGGCGTCCTGCGTCGTTGTCGTCGTCGTAGTAGCCACCCCTGTGCGATGAAGATGACGCTGTCATCACGGCACAGCACTGTGCCGCATATTGGGTACATGAAATGTACCCACTATGCGTCATAACGATGACGCTGATGACGATGACGATCGCGATGCCATACAACACATGACATCGCGATATGGTCTCACATGCATATCGTTTGACCACATGCAACCAACCACCATCCGAGGAACCTGCATCAATCTCGTCTTTGCAAACTTTCCACTACGACCCATCCAGGAACCGCTCTCCCTCCATTTCACCGACCATAAAGCCGACCATAAAGCCGGCTTATGTAAACGATAACCACGATCAACGAAGAAATGAAAACAAAACGGAAAATCACGGGTCACGAATAAAATATAAATCTCGTGTATATATACACACAGTGTTTGTCACGTCTTTGATGATATCCTGGGCGAATTTCACGAAAGATTCACGGTTTACCGATGAACCTCCGGAGCTGCGCCCACTCATCATCATTCACTCCGTGGATATGCTGTGATTTTTTTTCCTTCCTGAGAGAGAGAGAGAGAGAGACAACTCTTTATTGAAAAGCAGAGAATTTAGCCGGCATATGCAATCGCTGACTTGCTACTCTGCGTGGGGAAGGGGATGGGGGGGAGTGAAAGTAGGAAGAGGGAGAGAGAGGAGGGGAAAAAGATATAAGATGTTAAAATAGAATAAAAAGATAAGAAAAAAAACAGACTTGTTCTTTGTCTATTAGGCGGGAGCGTGCGACATGGCGGCGTCATGCGATTCATGTGTACTTTCTGGTGTCGAGTTTGTTTGTGCGGGTGATTATTACTGCGTTGCATCGCGTTGTGTGTTGCGGTTACTGATGTAAGAGCCAGTTCTTCATTGAGTATTATCCGCGGCACCCGACAAATAGTCTTCATATGCTGGCCGTGCGACTCCTTTTTTTCATTGTCATCGACGGACGTGCTGTTTTCACTTCAAATGTTACCGCACATCAGTAAGTAGCAGCGCCGCAATCCTTTCTTGATGACGCGCTCTGTGACCCTGGAAAATGCCTTCACGCTAGGGCACTTCAGGAGCAATACCGGTGGACGGCCGGACGCGGGTAGCTTGGCTATTCCTCGCTGGGCGCATCGCTTGAAAACCGGCGGTCAGCCTGCAGCGAACGCCGGTAGCGTTCTTTCTTGCCAGAGGTGATTTTGATCGTTGCGCTTCGTGCTTTGAGTTGTTCTTATTGCAGTATGCGTTGTTACCTAAGTAAATCGCTTAACGTGTTGGTACTGCATGCTGTTGTAGTTGTGTAGATTGTGCTTGCACGCGACATTTGTCAAGAGCGTAATCGGCAAATTTTAAAACTTATCGCTTGCGCGCACGCACTTCTCTACGCTAAAATTGGCTGAAAGGAGGCCACATTTTTGTCAGGCACACCATTGTCATGCGTTTTATGCATGCAGTTTACAGTTGTCATGTCTTCCGCGGTAGCGTAGCGGTTGCGGTGCTCGGCTGGTGACAACGAAGGTCGCGGGTTCAATCCCGCCCGCGGCGGTCGCATTTCGGTGCAGGCGAAATGGTAGAGGCCCGTGTAATGCGCGATGTCAGTGCACGTTAAAGAACGCCAGATTGCCAATATTTCCGGAGCCCTCCAGGTCGTCGTCCCGCATAATGATATCGTGGTTTTGGGATGTTAAACCCAAATAATTATTATTATATTTACACTTCTCAACTTACCTGGAGTAACGCCCCTATCGAAAAAAAAACAGAGTTTCCAGTGTCACCCAGTGCGTTTCAGCGCGCTGGGTGACACTTGAAACGCTGTACAGTGTGTCCCAGTGTACAACGGCGCGCTGGGAGGCACTGGGACACACTGTACAGTCGCAATCTTTTTGGGAGTGAACACAGGAGCGCGTGGCTTTCTGTACTACTAGCGCCGTCAGGCGACATGACACAGTATATGCGCGCATGCGCGAGGAGGGTAGCATCTCTTGGCGCGCATCACGTCATCGAAGTGCTCACGCGTCGTCTGCTAGCTCATTCCCGGCCTCGGTGGTGATCGTATTATGGCGGCAACTAAAATTTGGATGCTTTCAGTTCAAACGGTGTGCTTCTTAAGCTTGGCGTGCCACCTAGTGTTCGTGTTTTCTTCTTCCCGTGCTCTTGTATAGCCGTACAACGAACAGGCAAAGACAAAAAGAAGAAAAAGACATCCAAACTGGTATTTGGTGCACGTTTGACAAAAGATTGATACACTTAAGGAAGTAGTATCAGTAAACTGGAATAATTTTGCTTGATCTTATATTCGTATTTTATCGTGTGCCTCTTTGAAAAAAACAATGCTGCCATTCTGGACGTTAGTGACGAGTACAGCGCTGGCTGAAAGTTGTAATGAGCTCAAAGGTTCTTCCTCTTTTTACGAGCGGGTATACTTAGAGCTCGTCCGCAGTCGCCGCGTGAACAGGGTGTCGCACCATGGCTGCTCTTATGTATATTCCAATATATTTTCACAAATGTTCACACCGGCCAGCAGAGCACTGTGACCCTACCGTTTCCAATGTGCTCGTTCAGAACTCTTGCATTGTGTACCGGCGCTAGGTCATGCGGGAACTCAAAATGTGCGTCGGGGAAATCGCCTAGCTACAGAACAACAATGATCTTGGGACGCCAGCCAAATATAACGTACATTCAGGTTTATTGGTGCATCGTGTGGAACGTAATTGCAAGTTCAACATTTTTTGCCATTTTCAAGCACATGGCTTCCCTACTGCAGTACGCGTGAAGCAGACGATACGCGCTTGCTTGCCTGACGCAATCCGCGCGACGGTAGAATTCTCGCACGCCGAACTCACTGCGCATGTGCAATGCTTCTCGCTGCTGCCGCTTAACTGCGCTGGGAGCTCGGAAAGCCACGCGATCCCGTGTTCACTCTCAAAAAGTCCAGTGCACTGAAAAGTCCAGTTCACTATCAAAAAGCCCAGTGCACTGAAACGCACTGGGCCACACTGTACAGCGTGGCCCAGCGTCTTACAGCGCACTGGGAGGCACTGGTCACGCTGTACAGTGTCTGTCCGTACACTGGGAACACCGGCGGCACATTATAAGAAACTGGGCGCGCTCGATGGACTTTCTAAAGACTTTATGTTGGATCGCGAGATTTCGAGCGCAAAATTTACCGAATATTTTCAAAATGTTCTGTTCTGTGTGCTACACATATATAGCTTTAGTTTTAGTTAGGCGACGGATGTGCGTCTACGCTGAAGCAATGATCTGTCGAGAGCGCGAGCGCGCGTGCGCTTTCCTTGAAGCGTGCTCGAGTCTCGTCAGTGTAGTTTATAAACCCAGTCGAAAGAACTGATCATTCGCAACACAATATGGCGGTAGTATTAGTCTGATAATCAAGATCAACCAACTCCAGCAGTCAGTCGTTCCCGCTCGTACTGCAGAAAGCCGCACGTCACCGGCAGCAGCCGCGGCAACGCGCAATCTCGGCGTTTTCAGCTTCTGATTTGTGTAATCGAAGGTGCAAATATGACCTCGCTTGGGTCAGTTATGATCGAAACTACATTTTAACGGTTATTAGACTCTTTGTAATGGAATATCCACGATCTTCACAGCGACCGTGGCTCACGAAGTGCGGCCCTAAGCCTAATTGTCGTTTCGGCTAGAGTGAACTACTGCGGCTCTAGTACGCGGAACGTAAACAAGGGCGAAAGAAATATTTCCGAACGGGTGACGAAAAGTACAGTGTTCAGTGAGCAGTTCAGATCCACGATGTTTTCCACAGAGGTATGACTAACCGCTTAGGGAGACAGTGCTATTGCCGCAACACATCTGCGATTACGCTAATAAGTTTTGCTGCAAAACGTGCCAGATAGACGTTCTGATCCAAGGCATCCCATAACAAACAAACAAACAATCTCTTGTCAGGTTGTCGCGAGCACGAAGAGACGAAAATGTGCGTTTCTAAGCAAGCAAACTATTAGACACTGGAATTAGCTATAACAAGAAGAGAAAATGAACAAGAAGAGAACAGTCGACATAGATTCATGCGCGCACATTTGGTACTCGTGACTTCACTGCCACGAGTATCAAATGTGCGCGCATGAATCTATGTCGACTGTGTGTGACTGCTATTTTATTTTGTCATTCTTGCTATCGATGGCTTGCACGAAAATATCTCATTTAAGCGTGTTTATAAGGAAACCCACCACGATGTACTTGTTACTTTGACAAAGCCTGGTCCACCAGACGAAACGTTAGTAAGAATAGACAGTGCCAAACCAACGAAAGTCGTATTTTCTTTCTTATATATATATATATATATATATATATATATATATATATAAGAAAGGCACAAAGAAAAATAAATCCGAATACAAAAATTCCAAGGCACCCTGCTGACCGGGGATTCGACCAACGAACCCTTCGCTCCGCAGCGTGCTGTGTTTGACCACTCAGCCACGCACCATGCATGAGCCGGCGTAATAA
Organism: Rhipicephalus appendiculatus; assembly: GCA_030522465.1. Classification (NCBI taxonomy): domain Eukaryota; kingdom Metazoa; phylum Arthropoda; class Arachnida; order Ixodida; family Ixodidae; genus Rhipicephalus; species Rhipicephalus appendiculatus. Next base: position 345 of record JALIZH010008293.1, on the reverse strand, counting down.
TGGCAGGCTGTTTATATACACAATTCACCGCTGGCGGTATGCAGATCTTGGAGGAGGTTCAGCATGTCTTTTATCACGCAACGCGCTCCTACACTTTCTTTAAATTCGAAAACTGCCCTTGAGGCGCGCACGAAAAAGGGGCCCCTTTCTGTGCCCACTCGTGATGTGAAACGAAAAAAAAGAACACCGCGCACACCTTGCGTCAGACGCCACCGCGTGGCAGGAGACGCGGAGGGGTCATTCCGCGCACCGCACTTTAAAAGAACTATCTAAGAGCCTCGGGTTCTGCGTTGTCGAGACTTGCAGCGCGTTGCTCAAACACAAAGGCGTAACAACTGTCATAGA
>JALIZH010008290.1:0-98955 GCA_030522465.1 Rhipicephalus appendiculatus | reverse complement strand
GCTTTCTACGCCTCACCTGGTTTCGTGCCGACTCCGTGATTGGTCCACCATTGAACCAGAGACGATGTCGCATGATGACGCCGTCGTGTGAGATCTGTGACATCACCACGTCATGATTTTTTTCCATCACTCGCGTCGATGCCGACGCTAAATTGTCATGTTTGATGAAACACCTAAGGATTTCGCCTTATTAACCCCTTCAGGCGCAGTGTCCACATATGTGGACGCGACTTGTTTTTGCCAGTTCCTAGGGCTGGTGGGAAAGAAAGGGCAAGATACATTACGCATAGGATCAAGTGAACCTCCTGCATAGTCAACGCGTCTTAATTTAACCCCAATATGCTACGTATGACTGCAGCCGATTACTTTAGTGAAGGCACTACGATGTTCGATGGGTCGCTCGACGTGCCGCGTTCCAGAACCAACTTCATAAGTATTATTTTTCGTTTCTCAAGATGAGCACCGATCAAAACAAACTTTGTGTGCATTTTGAGCTTAAGTTTTCCTTCTTTCTGTATAAAAATTGAACATGACTGACTGCAGAATAAATAAATATTTAAATATGTGCTAATTAATATTAATTAGTAAAGCTCGCCAAAAACAACAAATGTTTCAATTTTCTTTATCGGAATGTAATGTCGAGTGCCTCAGCATTATGTTGTGTGAAATTCAGACATTTACGGACAGTGCATCATAATTCGCGCCTGAAGGGGTTAAAGCTGTCGATTTAAACTACTACGCATTCAAGTGCGGGAAAGCGCAACTAGAGCACCAACGGAAGGTGGCACTGTCAACGGAGCCGAATGAATAGGTGCGCCGACACAGTACTATTTTGCACCTGCAAGAACAGTAGCACAACCTTTCGATGAAACTTTTTTTGAGGCAGTGCAGTGATACTGAATGTGTCTTCGATTATAAGAAGCAGCAAAGCTCATTTGCATAAGAAACAACATGCCTTATTTCAAAATATTAAATTTTTTTCCACGAAACCAAATTGAACCAATTCGTGTTGACGCAATATTGTCGCCGCAGTACTATTAAAAGTTTTCCACGGTTTCTTTTCTGGCCTCATATCCAAGCATACATATTGCTTACGCAAGAACTACGCGAGGCGCGGCTATTTACAAGTCGCATTAAGGCGAAAGCCTTTAATGTCTCATGCTCACGTCCGTCCGTCCGTCCGTGCCCTGTCATAGTGACAGGCGGCCGCAGGGGCGTGCTAACTGACGCCGGTCACGTCGGACTCTACAACCACTACAACCACGGCCGCTCGACAACCCTTGCGCTTTCCTTGCGTACCGTCGCTGTGCCCAGCGTGTCCAATCAGGCAAGAAGGGAGACGCGCCCACCGCGTTCCATTCTGACCGACCCCGTCTCAATGGACGCAGACGTTCGCCGAACATACATCGGAATTTACAAAGGGTCCTCAAATTGTTAGGTTGATGCGTATAGCATCGACCAAGATGGAGGGCAGCACGCACAGCGGACCGAAAAAGGAGGTTTAAAAAAATTGCTGGAGTGGAAATTATTGCGAAATAGTGAAACCATGCCCTCCAAAAGATAAACTGTGACCGTCCGGCGAAGGAAATGGAGCGTTTTCCTTCCACGCTTAACGAGTTTAACATGGCAATTTTTTCGGATCAGATACTGCTCCAAGTATGTCTTTGTGTTACTAAATTTCCTTAGTAAGCCTTGACATATTGGCAAATTTTATTCAAGATCAAAGCACCAATACTCATCTCGCCGTGTAAAAATAGTTCCGCCAACAGGAGTCGAGTCGAACCTCCGACGTCTTGGTCTGAGACAAGCGAAGTCAGGCCCGCTATCAACTGCACCACGGTCACATACTCTGTAGGAATTACAAACGCACCTTTTATATCTACCACTGTTCTCTCGCAGTGCTCTTGCTAAAGTGAAGTAGTGCATCATGACCGTGAAATCCACGATTAGTTTTTTCAAAGCGTCGTTTCTACGCGTCCGTCCCATTCGGCGCGTTTCCAATAGAAGTGCGATTTTGTGGACGCATTAACACACTTCCAGGTAGCGACCTTACTCCCAGCGTCGGCCTCGCTCAGAGCATCCATCCATACCAAAATTAGCTGTGCGACTAGACTGTAGCCGTGACTGCTTCGCGTGGCTACAGTGCAGTAGAGCGTTGCCGTTACTCCGCGTTCCCAACTTACGTTCGCCCCGCGAAAAAATTGCAGTCAGCCAACGGGGAAGACAGGACGCGCGTTGCGTTTTCCTCTGGTCGGCCAGTGGTGTTCAATAACTTAAGCATGCCGCTAGTAGGCGACCTTAGCCCAAGGCCGGCGTCGAATCAGTGACGCTCTTCTGGCTGTCACACCGCTTTCTCTGATTCCGCTGTCACCGTACAGCTACCACAAGCATCTATGACCACAAGGATTTGTTTAATCATCGATTATGGAGATTAGTTGTCGGGATACAGATGTACCATCCAGCGTCAACATGGATGCATCCACGTGAAACGGTGCTATAACTGTCACACCAACAGACATTGTGCAAGCTCTCTCATATCAATGTACAGAAAACATTCAACTACTGTAAGGAGACGTTTCGCTTTCGTGTTATACCGATTCCTATGACGGAGGGATCAACCATGTTTTTCTTAACCTTCTTGGGACAGACCAGCCCTATTCTTTGTCGTCTTCTGTACGCAGAATGTCACATCTTTGATATGTCAACTACGTAGCATAACCCCCCCACCCACCCCCGGCGCTAAAAGCACCGTCTCGGCGCACGTTAAACATAGTCTTCAGGAGCTGGGCGGTATGGTCTTAGCCTACTGACGTGCACTACATCACTGGGCGTGGTTGCAGGCAGGGTGTCTCAGAGACAGGAACTATCTCATAGGTGACGTTACCTGGCGGGCGATACGGTAAGGACCCATGTACCGAGATAACAATATCTCTTATAAGTCAACTCGACGAACTGGGCAGCACAGGAGAACAATAGAACTGGGAGAAAAGTGAACGTCGACATGCCGGCTGTCGTAGAGGGTCTTCTGGGTTAGTTGTGAAGCCGACAGCCTAGAGCGGGAGATCTGACGTGCGTGGTTGGCACGAGCAATAGCGTCGCGTGCGTATTCGCTGGGCGGGGATGTTGTAGCCGGAAGTAGGGTGTCCAGTGGTAACGTCGGGTCACGGTCATAGAGCATATAGAAAGGTGAATAACCGGCGGTGTCATGGCGCGAAGAATTGTAGGCGAAGGTCACGTGAGATAGCGCCGGGTCCCAGTCATGGTGGTCAGAGGACACACACATTGCGAGCATATCCGTGAGGGTGCGATTTAGGCGCTCGGTGAGGCCATTTGTTTGAGGATGGTAGGAAGTGGTCAGAGGACACACACATTGCGAGCATATCCGTGAGGGTGCGATTTAGGCGCTCGGTGAGGCCATTTGTTTGGGGATGGTAGGAAGTGGTCAACTTGTGCTGCGTCGAGGAATAGCGCAGAATATCGTGGATTACTCGTGACAAATATGCGCGGCCGCGATATGTGAGCAATTGGCGAGGAGCGCCATTGTGTAAGATGACATCGTGGAGGAAGAAGTCCGCACCGTCAGTAGCATTGCTGGTGGAGAGCGCTCGAGTGATAGCATACCTGGTCGCATGATCTATAGTAACGGCGACCCACTTGTTGCCACAGTCTGACTCAGGAAAAGGACCTAGAAAATCTACACCAACACGGAAGAACGGATCGGTAGGGATGGAGATCGGTTGAAGAAGTCCAGCAGTGGGTGCAGTAGGTCGCTTCCTACGTTGGCATTTATCGCAGGAGGACACGTAAGGGCGAACGAACCGGACAAGACCGCGCCAAAAGAAGCGGCCCCGAACACGGTCGCACATGCGAGATACGCCCAGGTGGCCAGCAGTTGGTTCGTCGTGGAGCTCATGCATACCATTGAACGCAGATGTTTAGGAATGACGAGAACGAGCTCAGGGCCATCTGGCTGGACGCTACGACGGTACAGCGTACCATTCAGGTGGACGAACATGCGGAGCGATGCGTCGTTAGGAGCAGATTCGAGACGGTCAATGAGTGATCGCAAGGAAGCATCACGACGTTGTTCGTCACCAATCTGAAGAAACTGAGACATGGACATGATGCTGGGGCTAGACTCGATGACCTATCCGTCGGGTTGGTCAACTGGGTAGCGGGACAAGCAATCGGCGTCCAGATGGAGGTGTCCAGACTTCTAAGCAACTGTGTAGGAGTACTCCTGAAGACGTAATGCCCAACAACCAAGTCTTCCATTAGGGTCCTTCAGTGAAGAAAGCCAACACAGCGCGTGATGATCTGTGACGACACGGAAAGGGCGACCATACAAGTAAGGACGGAATTTCGAAACCGTCCAGACAAGGGCAAGCCATTTCTGTTCCGTTATAGAGTAATTGCATTCAGACTTCGAAAGGAGGCGACTTGCATACGCAATTACACGATCAGTGCCCCGCTGAGTTTGAGCCAAAAACTGCGCCAATGCCGTGACCACTCGCGTCGGTGCGCACTTCTGTAGGAACATTGGTCGAAATGTTCAAATATAGGTGGTGTCGTTAGAGCGGTAATTAGCTGAGAGAAGGCATCAGCTTGGAGAGGACCCCAACAAAATGGGACGTCTTGTATGAGAAGGTCCGTGAGTGGCCGTGCGAGTGCCGCAGAGTTTTTCATGAACCGTCGAAAGTAGGAGCACAGGCCCACGAAACTGCGAACATCATGGGCAGAGCGCGGGACGGGGAAGTTCGCTACAGCGCGCATTTTTTGCAGGGTCTGGTCGTACACCGGTAGCATCAGCAAGGTGGCCCAACACAGTAATTTGACGAAGACCGAAGTGGCACTTCGAGGAATTGAGCTAGACGATGGTTCGATTATGTTTTTTGTAAGTATTTTGGTCACTTCTTTTTTAATGGCGCCTCGCTCGGACGCTGACACGTGGTAAGGCCGACGGTGAATTGGCGCAGAGTCACCAGTGCTGAATCGATGACCGACAATCTTACCCTGGCCCAAGGGACAATCGTGGATGTCGAAAAATTGGGGGGACCCTTAATCTTCGCCTTTAAGAGTTGAATGCGATAGCTATATCCTGTCCCGAGTGCCTACTTCAACCACTTAGTGCGTACTTGCTATGGACCCACTACATGGTGTTAAGGAAATACGCGCAGAAAGGTGCGTGCCGTTTGTAATGGGTGGCCGGCTTTAAACTACAAAATCGTTATGATAGTCACATATTCTGACGCCCGATAGCAATGTACGCTTGTACCACGCAAATTGGTTAGCGCTGCGCCGCTTGTTTTTGTACGTTTGTTGATATATGGCAGCACTCAGCAACCGATTTGTTTGTTGACCGGTGTGAGAGGAAAAAGTTGTGCGCGCCCAGAAATTCTTCAGATTGCTTTCAGCAATGATGTTAAGAGAAACCATCTTGACGACGAGAATTTTAGGGGCGAAGCTCCTTAGGGCGTGGGTCTGTCCTTCCTCCGATGTTTGTAGCCACCTGTAGTTTCTGGAGTGCTCACTAGATGGCGTTAGTATGTCTACATGTAAGAGTTTTAATACGAATCCGGGACCGAATTCACAAAGCTTTCTCTTGCCTACGCAGTTTCTTAGCCAGGAATTCTCGTATCTCGAGGGAGTACGATAGCAATGGCACGAATTTAACTTGCTCGTGACTTTTGAGGGCAAGGAGGCAACACGAAAGCCGATGAAACGACAAGGAAAGAAAGAAGTGCGCGCCGATTATAGCAAGGCAACACGCAAAGCATCTAGCATCAGAGCATACGATGATAGCCCATGTCTTTTCGCAGCATCTCAGCTTCCAGTTCCGGGCATCTGCTACAGCGCTTACGCGCCGCCGCGTTGCAGCAGGCGTCCGCGTGGCTTGGACAAAGCCAAGCACTCACGTTTGACGAATGACCATATGTAGCTTGTTGCTCGGCGGCGTTAAGCAAGAACCCGTGCGCTATCTCGCCAACTGTAGGTGACGCACCGCTCCTATGAAAGCGCACATAAAATGATACATTGAAGGTTTGAAGATGTGACCCAAACGTCTCCCCCTTCATGCAATGGTTTAGTTTTATTCAAGAAGCTGCGATGGCACTGAACTTTCGAGGCGTGTTCAACCACGGTAAATTGGTGGCCATTAGGGTGTTCTTTAGCTAGACGTAAAAGGTTGGATTTCTGACAAAGATTTTAGTAAGACACAGGAGCGGCTTTCGAGCCTATGTAGAAACTGTTCAGTAATATAAAGCAGCAGTAAGAGAGAGGTATCATGAACGTATATTGTCGCAGGTTCAATTCATCGCCGCATTTTGATAGGGCCAGAACGCGAGAAGAGTCGTGTACGCTTAGATAAACGTACACGACTCTTCTCGCTTAGATAAACGAGAAAGTTTCGTCGGGCAGTTTCTACGTGCTTATAGTTTTCAGAAAACAATGCGCTGCAGGTCACCTCATCTTTGCAGCGTTTGCGTGAGCAAACCAATAAAACAAGCAACGTTGTGTCTCGGCCTGAAGTGACATGATCACACGTGCCTCGTGAATCGAGGCGCACGTGCTGCGCGTTTAGCAAAGAAAAAAAAAAGAAAAAGACAGCGTTTGCGTGTCTCTCACATCGTTTTTCTAAAGAGTGAAAACGAATCGACAGAGAAGAACGTTAGGAAGAGGATTCCCTGGCGCAGCAGACGTCATGGCAAACTTCCACGGAACGGCACCGGTTGCTTGGAGAGCATAAAAGAAGATTTGTTCGCGTTACTCGCTAACGTGTACGGGAGCGAAAGCTACACAGAAGCGAGCGAAAATATTACCGGGCTTATATATGAGAATAGAAGGATATTAAGTAGTGAGCTGATTAGTGAAAGTTTATTTAGACGACGATAATCGAAACCAACCGAGTATTGATTGAATGAATGTGACATTAGTGACAGTTAATTAGCGATAGTTGATTAGTGAATATCGCACATCAATGCGAAATACACAGTCATGTATTTACACTCGATGGATTTCGCCTTCGAGTCGCCTCAGGCGAAGCCATTACGAATTGCGAGCCTTTCATTTTTTTTTATCGAGTTTGGCCGGACGTTTTGCGTTAGGCGTATTTCTAGCTAAAAAAGATATATTAACAATGACGTAAGTACTACAGTAGCCAACTCTTACCTCAAGCGCTGCCGCGGTAGTCTAATGGTTACAGCGACCTACTGCAATGCGGGAGGCACCGAGTTCGATTCACAGCGGCGCCAAGAACCCATTTATTTTTTTATATTTTTTTTTTATGAAACAGCAGGTGGCACGGCCTCTAGTTATGTGTTGCGGGCACTCTTATCTTGATAAGGGGCCCTTTCCGTTCTCTTCTTTGACTCCCCTTTAGAGCAAAAAGCGGTGTGGCATGCTCCCTCATGGATTTCAGAAATAAGAGTTTTTTTTTTTCTTCTAACCACTGCTACCCCAAGAGTGCCCAGTCTCGAAACCTAGTTATCATACCTGGGCAATTACTTTCGACGTCTCTGGCTAATCGAGGACCAGTCAAGACATCACGGTGTTATCGAGAAAATCTAGACACACGCGGTGACCTAACTGCTTGCGACCAAGATGACGCCTTTGTCGGGACACGTTTTCGTGCTAGTTGGGTGGGATTCATTACACGCAGCAGCGCGAAATGGCACGGGCAGAGAGAAAACACACACAGTGCTGTGTTTGTGTCTGCAGAATGCTGCGAGTGCTGCCGAATGCAGACGAAAAAGCGTCGCAGGGCCCCTTTAAAAGTGTAAGTAGGGTATGTGGTTTAGGGAGCCTCTAATGAAACACTGCGAGCGTAGCATTTGCAAAACCAGACCTAATATAGATTTCTCTCGTGATAACTAAGGTTAGAAGACCAAGACATCAGCCAATTTCGTGACCTTTTTGAAGAACTTTCAGGCAAAATGTAATGTTGCTTGTATTATTACGCAGTTATCGGCTCTTAAGACAAAAATCCACGCATCTCCACGAAAGAAATGATGACGAGTGGGTGAAGCTAGGTCCTAAGGTCCATAATTTCTACGTTGAAGTCGATGACTATTATAAAGGACGGACGTACGCACTGACGGTGGGACGGACGGCGCGGGTGGTTTTTTCACAGCGGTGTGTAGCTGGTGTTGTGATACTAGTGTGGACGCCGGTACATCGCCGGACTAGGCTAGCCCCTAAGGAGCTTTGCCCCTGAGTGAGTGAGTGAAACAACTTTATTGACGATCCCGGCATAAAGGGGGGGAAGGGGTTAGCGGAATTAAAGCGAGACACTAGCCCTAAAAAACTTTTGTATACGTCAGTGAGGGATGCATTGTGGTTGGAAAAATATGTGTTCAATTTTGACTTCATGTGCCCTACTGTATGGTACAGGTGGCCTGTACCGCTTACATACATCACTAAACTCGAGACAAGATTGACATTTACGGTAGATGATGTATTCGTGAGAGAGCCTCTGCTCAAGTGTGTGTTTAGAGAAATTTATTTTCACAGACAGTGAACATCAATAGTATTTGAACAGAGCATTTCAACAGAATGGAACATGCACAAACACACAAAAATTTGTTACAGAAAGATAGGTATACATATGTACATTACATGGTAAACGAAAGGCACAAATAAAACATGAATATGTGCATTTTGCGTATTTACATGGCGTTTCTGCCGATACCAATCGAGAGATCAGCCTACCAAAACCAGGCAGGCCGAAAGGTAAGTTTCACGCGTCTGTCGCAGACCAACACAAAAGGGCAAGACCAGTGCCGAAGGAATTCCTCTTCACCGAGAAAGAAGAGCTCCTCCGACAAAACAGATAGCACCTCCGAATACAATCGCTCTACCCGCCATCCCAACCGATGGCCTCATTGGACTCCCTCTTCCGGGAGCTGCATCGACTGGCCGGTAAACATCCCTTGCTAATCGGTGGCGATCTCAACAGTCCAGCATACTGACTGGGGATACAAAACAACCACACATAGATGTCGCAGGCTCTGGCTGCTCCTACAGAACCTCCAATTCCCCGTCCACAACAACTTTCAGACACCTACACGCATAGGCAACAGTGTCCGTATGGACTCTAGTCCGGATCTCGTGCTTAGTCGATCCCTCCGTACTGTCACATGGACGAGAACACAGCACACACTGGGCAGTGATCATTACATTATACAAGTCACTGTCCCGTTCAAACCACCTCGGCACACCTCCATGACACACAAACTCATAAAGTGAGACGCTCTCCGTGCTGCGCGTATCGCCCGCGCAGACAACCCCATCACCGACATCAACGACTGGGTAGACTCTCTTCAGACTGACATTCAACATCATACGCAGCTGATTGAAACCACCACAGACACACCAACACTTGACCACCTATGGGATGCCTACCACAGTCTTCTAGAACAGTGGAAACGGGGTAAACATAACAGGACACTAAAGAAACGCTTAGCCACTCTACAATCCCAAATCCAACAACATTCAGAGGAGCTATGCCGCTCCAACTGGGGGCAGGTATGCGATGACATCGCCGGCAGGCTGACCACCAAAAGGGCGTGGCACCTCCTCCGACACCTCATCGATCCATCGCACACGAAAACCACTACCCAGCACCACGTCACCCGGCTTATACACGCACACATGGACAACCCCAATGATCTCTTGGATACACTCCGCGACACCTACACATCGCCCGGCATACCAACTCCTCTTCCCTTATACACGGGACAGCCGAGCCCCGAACTTGACACAGAAATAACCGAGGCGGAGGTCAGAGCCACCCTTTTGACTCTTCGCACAAAATCCGCACCCGGCGCCGACTGTATCGCGAACACAACACTGCGTAACCTGGATGACAAATCGATCACTCGCATCACGAAGTACTTCAACCAGTGTTGGAAGGAAGGCACGCTTCCGCAGTCCTGGCGCCACGCGAAAGTAATCTTCATACCGAAGCCCAACAAACCACTTACACTCCAACACCTTCGCCCAATCTCACTAACTTCATGTTTGGGCAAACTTTTCGAGCACGTTGTGTTGGCGAGGCTCACACAGCATATGACAGACCGTGACTTATACCCTCACAGCATGGTTGGCTTTCGCCCCCCATTTGTCCACACAAGATGCCATGCTACAAATCACCCACGACATCTTTGACCCGCTCATTCCGGGCCACACCAAGGCAGTCCTGGCTCTGGACTTATCCAAAGCCTTTGATCGCGTTGAGCATCATGCGATCCTAACAGCCCTTTCTCCACTGAATGTGTGTACACGTACGTACACTTACATCCAAACCTTTCTCACAGCATGCACGGCTGAACTGCAGTTCGGCCCGCTCACTTGCCCAACATACACACTAAGGAGTGTCGGCACCCCTCAAGGGTCCGTCCTCTCACCGTTCTTATTTAATGTTACTCTCATTCCCCTAGCACGACAATTGGCAACTATTCCTCACCTAAAACACACCCTATACGCGGACGACATCACGCTCTGGTCTACCCATGGCAGTGACGGTGACATACAGGACACCATTCAAACAGCCGCCAACCTAACGCAAAACTATGCAGCTAGTGTAGGACTTACCTGTTCTCCAGACAAGTCCGGACTGCTCTGCATCCGTCCCAAAAGCCGCAACTCCCCTTCCTCCCCCCATCGTCATCGAAGTGGATGGCAGATCGGTACCAGAGGTCGACACCCTCCGGATACTGGGCATGCATATCCAGAAGGATGGCAAGAACACTTAACACAATCCGGAACCTCAAGCAGGTTGTAGGGGCGATTTCGCACCTCATCCGCCGGGTCTCAAGCCGCCACAAGGGCATGAAGGAGGGCGACCTATGTCGCCTTATTCATGCATTTGTACTCAGCCGCGTGCTCTACTCCACTCCCTACCTCCAACTCTCTCGCCGCGACATTGATGCCCTGGATGCCCTCATCCGTCGGGCATACAAAGTAGCCCTCCACCTTCCCATAAGTGCACCTACCGATCGACTCCTCAAGCTCGGCCTTCACAACACTGTCGGGGAACTCATAGACGCACACCGCCAAGCACAATACCTTCGCCTCACACAAACCGACACCGGTCGGCATATTCTGCATTCTCTTGGAATCCAGATACCTACCAATGATCCGACATTACTTCCCATACCAAGACCCCTGCACTGCGAACTCCTCATTACACCACTTCCCCGTAACATGCACCCCGACCACCACGATAAACGCCGCAGAGCTCGCGCTAGAACTCTACACCGATGTTACGGCTCCGAACCGGACGCCGTATGGGTAGACGCAGCCTGCGTGGGTGATAAAGCGGTCGCTGCCGTGGTGGATCACAAACTCTCCCCCCATAAGTACACACACACTTCCTCCGGACACCTCCCCCGAAGCTGCAGAGGAAGCTGCTATTGCCTTAGCAATCGTTAGCACAGAGGCACGGTATGTTTTATCCGATTCCAAAACCGCAATCCTAAATTTCGCACGAGGCTGAGTTCACGTCCCTGCTTTTTGCATACTGGACTCACCCGATGCACCCCCGCCCCGTCATGTGGAGTTGATTTGGGTGCCCGCGCACTGCGGGAATCCTGGAAACGAGGCCGCCAACCTCTTAGCCCGAGGTTCTCTAAACCGGGCACGAGGGGCCTCCGATCCCGGATTCACGAAGGAGCGGGCGCACACTTTCAACGAGCTGACTCAGGCCTATAGGGCCGAGCGTCAGCTCTATCCTCCACCTCACAAGTCCCTCAGCAACCGATAGGCCAAGCTGTGGCGTCAGCTACAGACTCACACTCTTCCCTCTCCTCTCATTCTATCACACTATCACCCCCCTTTTCCTCACCTCAGCCTGCACTCTCTGCCCTGAACCTCATGCTTCTGCTATTCACATCCTTTCTCAATGCCCGGCGGATCCTCCCCCGCGGGCCCTGGAGCGCCTAAAGACCTGGGAGGACTGGGAGACCCTACTGCGTTCAGAGGACCCGGTTGAGCAGACAATGGCTGCCGACCGGGCTGCCAGCGTCATGGACCACCACCAAATGAACGCTTGAGCGCAGCGGGGTCGTGCGGGGGGCCCAGGAGCCGGCGTGCTCCAAACTCCTCAGTTAATAATAAAGTTTTTCTCCTCTTCTAGGATCGGGAAAAGAGCGCGACGACGACGGCCTGCTGCAACCGCCTCGCAGCGGTTGCGCCAGAGACAGAAAGCACCAGCAACGATGAGAAGGCAGGCGAAGCGGTCTCGAGAACAACGCCCAGAAGAAACGAAACGATTTACTCCGAGACCGGGAAATCCAGCATGTACGGCCCTCCAGAAAATACGAGCAATGAGGCATTGCCTTAGAAAATGCTGATTTGTTTCTCGCAGGGAGCAGTTCGGGCATGTTGCTGACTGGACCATTCTCCATCTCTCGAGGCGGTCGAGAGTAGGAAGCACACCCCACCCCAACCGCGACATGAAGTCCCGGAGGTGGCCAGGCAGAAAAGATGCCGTCAGCGTGCTCCAAGACACACGACTAGATCGAGCGCGGCGGGCTGGAGGAACTAACGGGAGCAACAAAGCAGCTGTTGTGTCAACAATAGGAGTGCTCAACACATCTACCCCAGGACAGGTCCACTGGATATGGCGAAAAAATGCAACAGCTGTTGCATAAAATGAAGGAAGTGTTACTGACTGTAGGGTCCTATTAAGGTGCACATTAGGTATCAAATGCCGGAGGTGAGTGCCTAGAAAATAATATGCGAGGGTTCGCGCGGGGGATTCCTCTCCTTGTACAAGGCGCAACAAGAAACGCAGGGCCAGTAGTCGGCAGCGTATGGACACCGAAGGTAAAAGCAAAGCCTCCCTGGGAACGCTGCTGTCCTAGTGCCGCACGAGAGACCAACTCGGGGCCACCGGACCAAAAAAAGGAACACAAAGCCGACTGCAATGATCTCACGATACGTAAAGGCGGCTGTACCACGTGAGAAAGGTACCAAATGCGACCGCAAAATACAGTCTGCGCAAGGTACCTCCGCTCAAGAAGCGGAAAGTCGAAATCCCGTGCGTCCCTAAGGAGCTTTGCCGCTAAAAAACTTTTGTATAACGCCAGTGAGGGATGCATTGTGGTTGGAAAAAAAATCACAGCATATCCACGGAGTGAATGATGATGAGAGGGGGGAATCGTAGGAGAAGAGAGGGCGATAGATATCACGTACTGTCACAGCGCATTGTCTTATAACAGCGCCATCTATCATCTTTAATCATCAACGTATACGAAAAACCACTGACGCCATCTAGTATATCGTCACCCAACTGCAGTTTGCATGCATCTCTATGGGACAGCGCCATCTATTGTATGCTAAGGGAGACTCTACTGGCTACTCAGGATGCATCGACAACCGCCCAGGTGAAGCCATAAGGAGCTTCGCCCCTATTATGTGTTCAATTTTGACTTCATGTGCCCTACTCTATGATACAGGTGGCCTGTACCGCTTACATACATCGCTAACTCGTGACAAGATTGCTATTTACGGTAGCTGATGTATTCGTGAGAGAGCCTCGGCTCAAGTGTGTTCCGAGAAACGGATGGAGTGCAGTGCCCATGAAGCCAGTAAACCCACTGTTACGGCAGCTATGCCTTATTGCGCCACCTCCACAATGGCACTGGGAACACCGGCGCGTCTCACTGTTCTTGATAACTTCAAGACAAGATACAGCGGCTGATTGCGTTGAAAGCAGCAGAACACCACTCTATACGCGAGCCTTTTAACTGAAGATCAATAAATTTATGCGCCCTAGTCGGAATTCCGGTATGAGTGAAAAAAGTCACAGTTTCGCCGCAAGGGCAGAGCAATGAGAGCGATAGCAAGAAATCGCAATCTCACACGAAATCGACGAACAGCTCAATACCTACATCTTCCCGCTGAAGCACAAACAACGTATCTCGAAAAGGACGCGCAGATATCCACAGGGCAAGCGTGAACTGACAACTATCGCAGTTGTTGCGCCTTTGTGTTGAGCAACGCGCTTCAATGGTCGACAACGCAGAAGTCTACGCTCTTAGATATTTCTTCTTCTCTTAAAGTACGGCGCATGAATGACCCCTCTGCGTCTCCTGCCACGCGTTGGCGTCTGACGCAAGGTGTGCGTAAGGTGTGCGTAAACGTACCGCCATCTGCTCTCCCCTCCGCCGCCCCCTCTCCTGCCCGTGTTGGTTTTCCTCCTTTTTTTATTCACTCGCGACAGCTGCGCCCCCTCCATCGCTCCACGAGAACGCGTGCAGCTTTCGAGAGGTTGCGCGTCGCCGGGGCCGGGCCTGGTATACGGCTGTGTGTAACGATTCAGACTTCATTTCTGCGTTGATTTTTTCAGTTGGTGTGGGTGTGCACGCCATCTGATTTACTTAATGGAATATCGCGGCTGAAGGGCTGCTGCAAGCCATGCACTATTTGTAGCGCGTTCCACGTCATTTACGCTTCCTTTCGGAGCGTAATGTTTCCGTGTGTGTCTGGCGCGGATATCCGTAAACCTGGTTTTATTTAGACAAGGTCGAAATGAAATTCTGTAAACACGGCGTACTATTTATTTCATCGGGAAGAAATAATTAAATGGCGGCTACAGTGTCAAACCGCGCCATTTGAAAAGGAATACGTATTGCCCATGCGCATAAACCATCTCGATCGTCTATAACTACAGCAATGCAAACAATCTCCCTGAAGGTGCTCGCTCAAAACTTCATGATGTTTCACATGTTGCTTCTCATCTGCCTGACGTGTGCACGCAGTACGCTGTTTTGGCAAGTCAGGCCTGTGCGGAGCAGTTTCCACCCATTGTCGTGATGCATGCCTTCTTGGGCTTTGCCAATGTAGGTGATCCAGGTCATTCTTACACACGGAAAATGTTCCTTGCCTGACGGTTCAACGGGTGCGTTGTGAAAGTGGAGAGTCGACGAACATAGTCGCATCAATGAAAAAGTTTGGCACATCGTTATAAGTATTGCCATACAGCTTTTTTTTTTAGATGTGAAGCATCTTATGGCGAAGCTTAATCCGGTGGTGGTGGTGGTGGTGGTGTGCGGCGTGGCCTCCCTTACTGCGCATGCGCAAACCCTTTAAAAAAATAAAAATAAAAAAACCTCCTCTCCCCCTCTCTCTCCTCTAGGCATCCCTCCCCGCGGCAACCACACCCTCACTGCGCATGCGCCTCCCCTCCTCTCTCCCCTCCTATGCTCCCCCCTCCTCTAGGCATCCCTGCCCGCGCTCCCACTGCGCATGCGCGTCCCCCCCCTCTCTCACCTCTCCTAAGCTCCCCCCTCTCTCCTCTAGGCATCCCTGCCCACAGCGTCCACACCCCACTGCGCGTGCGCGTCCGCCCCTCTCTCTCCTCTCCTACGCTCCCCCCCCTCACTCGCCTCGCGACGCCGACGCAGGCAGCGTCTGGTAGCGAGTTTCTTGGTTGAAAAAACCGACTGCTCGCGCTGCACAACCGTTCACTGTCCATCCCGTATATATGGCAATGGATCTTGACCTCCAAGGTGGTGCCGGTGGGAGATTTCTCCTGTGCGTTGTTGAACAATAAAAATTCGCAGCGTGCGCGTTAACTAAAAGCGCACTGCGGGTCTCTGTGTCCAGTCGGAGTCTTCTGTCTCTCATTGCCCATTAGCAGCGATTGGCATGTTCCAGTAGGAAACACCGCTCCATCACTGCGTGCTTTGCGCCTCCTCAGTTTTCTCTCCTGCGCAACGCTGCGATAGCGCCAGCGTCAAAGCCGCGATAGCGCCAGCGTCACCGCCACCGCCAGTGTAAGCGTTAGCGCCCGCTGCTTCACATCTACACATGGTTCCCTTTAGCGGGAGATGGTGTAATTTTTTTTCAAGTGCCAGCGGTGCATTCCAAAAGCACGCTGTTGAAGAAACACCTGATGTACTGGCGCTTCGAAGTCACAAAAATTACTTGCTCGCGGAAGCGACTTGGTGCATGATAAATGGCACGAAATCTTTCATGGCATTGAGGAAGTGGTACACCACTCATGTCGCACGGCAAAGCAAGACGCCAGTCAAGAGTTAAAGCGCAAGAACACTAGCTTATCTCACAAAGCCGGGCCGATTTCGGCTCGAAGTTTACTCGACCTATTCAGTGGAGCCGTACTTTGCGACGACCCTCATTTTGTTTTTCGCGCGGAATAGCAAAACGTTTTTTTTCTTGGGTGTCACGGTTGTTGCACCCAAACGCAAAGCAACGCGGCGTCGCGACAACACGAGCTAGACGCACGTGTGCACTTCGCACGCCCTGCACTTTTCATATGGCGAACACACAGCACAGTGGCACTTTGGAGCTTCCAACATGGCGTCGAGGGTAGAGGGGAAAAAAAGGGGGCGCGCGCTACCACGTGACCGCCTCACGAGTGGGTAGAGAAAGGGGCCGGCCCCTTTTTCGTGCGCATCTCGAAGGCAGTTTTTAAATTTAAAGAGAATGTAGGAGCGTTGCGTGACAGAAAACACGCTCAAGCTCCTCCGAGATCTGCATACCGCCAGCGGTTAGTGGGGTCTATAAATGGTTTGCCGTTATTATGCCGACGCGTGCATGGGGAGTGGCTGAGGGGTCCAACGCAGCGCGCTGCGGAGCGAAGGGTCACTGGTTCAAATGCCCGGTCGGGTGCCTTGGAATTTCTTTCTGCTGATTTATTTTTCTTTGTGCCTTATTTATATATATACATACATATACATATCCGAGGTATGACGGCGACGGCGGCAACAGACGGCGACGGCAAAAATCAGCCGAGAGTGTCCATATAATTGCTATCACAATAAAAGCAATGCAGGAGTCCTTTGCCCTATCCCGGAAAGTGGCGCAAGTGAAGCTGGGTGCACAATGGACGAGAGATACACTAAATTGTCCGTATGTCATGCCATTGAATGACGATGTAATCACGGCAGGCAGCACACAGAACAAGTCGATGTGTTTACAGGCAACCTTCGCCATCATTTTACAGATGGATAACACGCCGCCCGCCGAGTTGTTTTTATAATATATATATATATATATATATATATATATATATATATATATATATATATATATATATATATATATATATATATATATATATATATTTTTTTTTTTTGCAGTCGTAGCTGGCTGCCATTAAAGTACTGCAGTTGGTGATTCTTGTCGGTCATTCTGCGTACGTGTGCACGTTTAGCATCGGGTGCGTGCATTTACCTATCACCTGTCAGCTTTGTTTTTATTTTTGTGTGTCAACGAGAACAAGTCCACTAAGCAAATATGTGCAAACATATGTGGCTCACTTCGTTTCGAAAGCGTCATTTTCCCCGGGCGCACGTGCACTTCCTCGCATTAGCAGACACCGACGCTGAGCTCTTAACGCGAGAGCTCTTAACGCTCGCGTTAAAATATGGGCGAAAGTCTTGCCCGCGTGCCCGCGTGCTATTTGAAATATTAAACGATAAATGAGTACCGGAAATACATTCTCAATTCGATCTTCCATAAGGCGCTTTCTCTTCACTTTAAATAAGTACTCCATAGAAAACCTTGCCCTTAGCAAACGATAGGACAACACAACTTCGCGTAAGAACGGCGACAAGATGCGTCGTTCCCCCCCTGTCTGAAGCTACAAAAAGGTCAGGCATATGATGTAATAACATTCTTTGAAATAAACAACATAAAAAAGCGTCTCTTTCGTCTCTTATGAGTATGAAACGTGAAATTACTTGGTTGAGAAATAGATAGCACAAAGACAGCCCTCCTTGCCTAACCCGACGAAACAATTTCGTTCTTGATGTTCGCTCCCATGTAGCGCTCCAAATGCACGTAGCAAGTATTCTGTGAACTTTTTGGATGTTTTTACGCGTACAACCTTCTCTTCGACTATTCTATTTAGTCTCCAGAAACACGTTACATAATGCAGACCGTGAGAAAATCGATAATTTGCGACCGCCCCATCACTCGATAGTCGCGCGCAGTTCCTTCGCCTTAGCGATTCACTGTCTTGATACCTGTCCATGCACACCCGTTAACCGGCCACCCCGTATATATAGACAATGGATCTTGACCTGCAATGTAGTGCCGGTGGGAGATTGCTCTTGTGCGTAGTCGAACAAGAAATATTCGCAGCGTGCGCGTTAACTAAAAGCGGACTGCATCATTCGCCCCTTTCCCAGGTTTCACGTTAGTGCCGCACGGAATTTCGTAGTAGCAGAGGTTGACATCTTTTGTTGTAGTTCAAAAATGACACGAGAGAGAGAGAGAAATATTTTAATAAATAGCTGGAGATGTTTGTCTTGCTTTTCGCCAGACATGCTACTCCAGGGGCTCGGTGATGATTATGATATATACACTGATAAACACATAACACATACAACCACACACACGCAGACTACACTATTTACAAAGTATCATTTAGGCTCGTGGCCCGCAGGAAAGTCAGCAGCGCTTTCGTGGCGCGTAACGCACTGGAGCTGGTTTGCCATGGGCCCAGAATGTGTTTTAACTCCAAGTTCGCAGCGGCTTCACAGCATGCTCATATATGGCAGGATACAGGGACTCGCGCGCGCCACAACTCCCTTTTTTTGTGTATTTTTTTTTTTTGTTGTAAAAGAACGTGGCTATACGGCAACTAGCGCCAACGCGGATGGAACTGTCGAAACAGCGTTCACGCTTGTGCCTGTGTTGCAGAGCGACGCAACAGGCTGCAGTTTTTAGATGCGAAGCAGCTATTTGACTAGGCTGTGTAACGCTGTCCCTCCCACCGTAAGTCCGTACGAACGCGCCGCAACGCGCTCCCCTCGCCGCAGGTGTTGGAGCGGTGCCAAGTAGGTCACGCCGCAGCTGCGCGTTGACGTCACGCTCCCCTCGCAGTGCGCGCAGACGTCACTCTCTCCCTCGCCTGCCGCGCGCTCGCCTCGAGCGCTGTCTCGAGGAGACGCTGACTGATTGCGGCGAGGCGTGTCGACGCGCGCCTCTTATAGTCGCGGGAGACTTCAACGTTGACGTCAGCGGAGGAGGAGGAGAATGGCTCGTCGATTACATGCGTGACGTGCAATCGCTGAAGTGCGTGTCGGCGGAACCGAAACTACCCACCACGATAAGGGGAACGTGCATCGATCTGCTCTTTGCCAACTTCGACGTCGAATGTCTGCAGGAACCTCTCAGGGTGCACTTCACCGATCATAAGGCCGTGGTAGTCAAGGCGAAACGCGCGCCAGCTCCGGTCCAGCGCCCGTGTCCACTCTGAAGAAACGACAAGACCTACGCCAGCCATCGCTTCAAACAAATCTTCAAGCGCTCACCGCAGCACCCGCGTTAGCGCCGTTCAACCCGTGACGCCACCCGTGCGCAACGCTGCTGCTTCGCATCCCATCAGGGTTCCCTTTGGGAAGATGGTGTAAATTTTTATTATTATTAAATGCGAAGCATTTCTTAGCGAACTTCGGCGACTTTGAGCGTATCTATCTATCTAGCTATCTAGCCGCCTACGACTTTGTGCTCTCCTGGCCGTATCGTTAATGGGATTTATACCAAATTTGGTATGGCATAACATGACTGTATGAAGAACATAAATGGCTGGTCATATCATGAAAATCATGATTAACTTGTCATGAAAAGTATGATTTACATGCCACGCTCATGGCGCGCTCGCGGTCGTTTCGTTAGCTTGATATACACCAAATTTAGTATTGAGTGACATGACTGTATGACGAACGTAAATGACAAGTGGTAATGTGGAAATCATGACTTTGTCATGTGCGACATGACTTGCATGCCACGCTCATGGCGTGCTCGCGGTCGTTTCGTTAGCTTGATATACACCAAATTTGGTATATCGCGACGTGACTGTATGACGAACATAAATGACAAGCCGTAATATGGAAATTATGACATGTCATGAGCGACATGACTTGCATTCCACGCTCATGGCGCGCTCGCGGCCGTTTTGTTAGCTTGATATACACCAAATTTGGTATTGAGTGACGTGACTGTATGACGAACATAAATGACAAGTGGTAATATGGAAATCATGACTTGTCATGTGCGACATGACTTGCATGCCACGCTCATGGAGCGCTCGCGGCCGTTTCGTTATATTGAGATACACCAAATATGGTATTGAGTGACATGTCTGTATGGCGAACATAAATGACAAGTGGTAATATGGAAATAATGACTTGTCATGTGGGACATGACTTGCATTCCACGCTCATGGCGCGCTCGCGGCCGTTTCGTTAGCTTGATATACACCAAATTTGGTATTGAGTGACATGACTGTATGACGAACGTAAATGACAAGTGGTAATGTGGAAATCATGACTTGTCATGTGCGATATGACTTGCATGCCACGCTCATGGCGTGCTCGCGGTCGTTTCGTTAGCTTGATATACACCAAATTTGGTATATCGCGACGTGACTGTATGACGAACATAAATGACAAGCCGTAATATGGAAATCATGACATGTCATGAGCGACATGACTTGCATTCCACGCTCATGGCGCGCTCGCGGCCGTTTTGTTAGCTTAATATACACCAAATTTGGTATTGAGTGACGTGACTGTATGACGAACATAAATGACAAGTGGTAATATGGAAATCATGACTTGTCATGTGCGACATGACTTGCATGCCACGCTCATGGCGCGCTCGCGGCCGTTTCGTTATATTGAGATACACCAAATATGGTATTGAGTGACATGTCTGTATGGCGAACATAAATGACAAGTGGTAATATGTAAATAATGACTTGTCATGTGCGACATGACTTGCATTCCACGCTCATGGCGCGCTCGCGGCCGTTTCGTTAGCTTGATATACACCAAATTTGGTATTGAGTGACATGACTGTATAACGAACATAAGTGGCAGGTGGTAACATGAAAATCTTGGCTTGCATGTCATCTACAATGCCAATTACATGCCACGCTCATGGTGCGCTTGCGTCCAGTTCGCTAGCTTGACATGCACCAAAATTGGTATATCGTGACGTGACTATGACGAACACAAATGACAGGTCGTAACATGTAAAACATGACATGCAAATTATGTAAAGCATGATTTGCTGCTTCGCATTACATCAATTCCCACAGTGCGTGGGATCTGCCGGCTTTTTATTATTATTTTTTTTTGTACCGAGCGGTCGTGGCTATTGCATCCCGCACCGGAGAAATCGGCGCACGTGTTCTCGGAGCGAAGCATGTGGTGAAGAAGGCGACGATAAAAAAAAGCCGGCAGATCCCACGCACTGTGGGAATCGATGTAATGCGAAGCAGCCAGGAAGGAGCAAATCGTGCTTGACATGATTTGCATGTCATGTTTTACATGTTACGACCTGTCATTTGTGTTCGTCATACAGTCACGTCGCGATATACCAATTTTGGTGTACGCCAAGCTAGCGAACTGGACGCAAGCGCACCATGAGCGTGGCATGTAAATGGCATTGTAGATGACATGCATGCCAAGATTTTCATGTTACCACCTGCCACTTATGTTCATTATACAGTCATGTCACTCAATACCAAATATGGTGTATATCAAGATAACGAAATGGCTGCGAGTGCGCCATGAGCGTAGAATGCAAGTCATGTCGCTCATGACATGTCATGATTTCCATATTACGTACCACTTGTCATTTATGTTCGTCATACAGTCATGTCACTCAATACCAAATTTGGTGTATATCATGCTAACGAAACGGCCGCGAGCGTGCCATGAGCGTGGAATGCAAGTCATGTCGCTCATGAAGTCATGATTTCCATATTACCACTTGTCATTTATGTCCGCCATACAGTCATGCCACTCAATACCAAATTTGGTGTATCTCAAACTAACGAAACGGCCGCGAGCGCGCCATGAGCGTGGCATGCAAGTCATGTCGCACATGACAAGTCATGATTTCCATATTACCACTTGTCATTTATGTTCGTCATAGAGTCATGTCGCTCAATACCAAATTTGATGTATATCA
Organism: Rhipicephalus appendiculatus; assembly: GCA_030522465.1. Classification (NCBI taxonomy): domain Eukaryota; kingdom Metazoa; phylum Arthropoda; class Arachnida; order Ixodida; family Ixodidae; genus Rhipicephalus; species Rhipicephalus appendiculatus. The sequence continues at coordinate 77,001 of JALIZH010008290.1, read as the reverse complement.
AGCTAACGAAACGGCCGCGAGCGCGCCATGAGCGTGGAATGCAAGTCATGTCGCTCATGACATGTCATTATTTCCATATTACCACTTGTCATTTATGTTCGTCATAGAGTCATGCCACTCAATACCAAATTTGGTGTATCTCAAGCTAACGAAACGGCCGCGAGCACGCCATGAGCGTGGCCTGCAAGTCATGTCGCACATGACAAGTCATGATTTCCATATTACCACTTGTCTTTTGCGTTCGTCATACAGTCATGTCACTCAATACCAAATTTGGTGTATATCAAGCTAACGAAACGGCCGCGAGCGCGCTATGAGCGTGGAATGCAAGTCATGTCGCTCATGAAGTCATGATTTTCATATTACCACTTGTCATTTATGTTCGTCATACAGTCATGTCACTCAATCCCAAATTTGGTGTATGTCAAGCTAACGAAACGGCCGCGAGCGCGCCATGAGCGTGGCGTGTAAATCATACTTTTCATGACAAGTTAGTCATGATTTTCATGATATGACCAGCCATTTATGTTCTTCATACAGTCATGTTATGCCATACCAAATTTGGTATAAATCCCATTAAGGATACGGCCAGGAGAGCACAAAGTCGTAGGCGGCTAGATAGCTAGATAGATAGATACGCTCAAAGTCGCCGAAGTTCGCTAAGAAATGCTTCGCATTTAAAAGATGACAATGGGAGTGCGTGCTTGTTCATGACGATGATCATTTTCTGTTCGCGGCTCGCGGAATAACAGCTGCCTTGAAGAGCTCCGATGTGAACAATGTAGCATAAGCAGGTTCTAACTGAACGCTTCGCATGTCACCGATTGCCACAACGCGATGGATCTGCAGAAATTCTGTTGAACAGTGGAACTAGACTGTTTGCAGCAAATCGCGTTGCTTCGCAACTACTTGGCACATCTACCACTGAGAAAGGGAAGGAGAGGGAGAGGAGAAGGGAAGTGGATAGGAGAAGTGAAAATAATTTAAACAAATTGACATTTCTCTTTTGTTAACCGGTATGCAAAGCCGGGTATCCATGGGCCGTGGGCTCAGTGATGTTCCGTGCAGGGAATTTTCCCTTTTTCAGGGAATTTTCGACAGTCATTTTGGACGAATGGGAAAAAGGGAATCTTCGTGATATTGCAGGGAATTTTGAGGGGCGGCGAAATTTTTTTTTTTTATAACGATCAAAAGACTGTGGACATGAGGCTTTCGCATGTCGCAATCGTTTCTGACGCATGTAGCGCGCCAAACCACAGCCGCTATCGTTCGTTTTTAAAGACCATAGTCTTTCTTGGGATAATTCAACGCAGAAACACTGATGACATTGATTTGACTGACTACTGGTTTGTGTGGCCAGCGATTCAGCTGCCCGGCGAAAGTTTAAGCCCGTGCTCAAAACCCGCCCATCTTGATCTGCTGAATCTGTTCATACTTATGAACATTGTCAATGTCAATATCAATACGTACGTATTCGGCAGTGTGTGTGTTTATTTAGAAAATGCATAGATACGTAATGCTAAACACCGCAGAGTTTATTACGCTGCGCTGACCATGCGACGCGGTATGAAAGCGATGGGAAGAGCCTGAAACACGTCGAACGCTATATATACATATATATATAAACTTTTTTTTGTGCAGGGAAATATGCGGGGATTTTTGGCGATGTATGCGGGGAAAAATGCCGGAAATAGGGAATTTTCGGGCCTCGGAAAGGGAATTTTTCTGTCGAGGACGGAACATCACTGCGTGGGCTAGTATCGTAGCCGCCATCCAGGCTCCCTAGCAGAATAAGCATTTCTCGGAACAACCTGATTGATTCGCTACTGGCGTACGTAGCAGTACGTAGCGACTTTTTTTTCTCTGGCTACGAATTCTAAAACTCGCCTGTTCAGATGGGCAGCTCTGCCATAGTCCTTCGTTCATTTATAATTTTTTTTTTCGTTTTGAAAGCTTGCCCTCCTACATAATATTAAGGCGTGTCAACAGTGCATCAAGAAACTTTATTCGCACATCTATTCTAGAACTCAGCGATTTAGTGGAGGAAAAATTTGAAGGATACTTTGTACATTCCAAAGTTTGTTCGGCGAAAGCTTTGTGGCCATTCGACTGACTATGCCATGCCTTTTTTTCTTTTACACTCTCAGTGGGATGGCGCACAAACAGAGTGTGTGCGTCTTTTTTTTTGAATTTTTTATCGCAAATCGCAGTGATACGCGAGACAAATCTGCCTCCGTTCGCATGCGTTCGTATTTTCTAGCGCCTTGCGCATCGTGCAGACGCCATCCGCGTTCCAGCGCTTAATTGACGGAAACTTTCTAATTTCCAAAGTGTGTTCCGCGAACGCCTGCGTCCATTGAGACGGAGTCGGTCAGAATGGAACGCGATGCGCGCGTCTCCCTCCTTGCATGAGTGGAAATGCTGGGCACAGCCACGCTACACAAGCAAAGCGAGAGCTCTGTAGAGTCCGACGCGACCGGCGTCCGTTTGCGCGCCCCGGCGGCCACCTGGCACCATGGCAGGGCTTGGACGGAGGGAAGGACGGACGGACGGGCGGACGGACGGACGGACGGACGGACGGACGGACGGACGGACGGACACGGGCGAACACGGACGGACGGACACACACGGACGGCCGGGTGGATGGACGGACGGACGGACGTGAGCATCAGGCATTAAAGGCTTTCGCCTTAAAATGCTAAAATAATTATTTGTATCTGTACGGGTAATTAAGGGCAGACACGACAGGGCGAAAAACTCGTGTGTACTTCAACGATAATTGTGCGTGAGTGCAATTGTGTTCATAACGAATCGAACAGATTGCAATAAGGTACCGCGCTTCTCACGCAAAATAGCTTCGCTGCTTCTCATAATCGAATACATTTTCAGTATAAATGCATTGCCCCCCGAAAAAACTTCATCAGAAGGTTGTGCTACTATGGTTGCTGATAAAAAACAGAACTGCGTCTGGGTACCTATTAAAGTGGCTCCGTTGACGCAGTCCGACAGATGTTTCTCCGCGGCTCTCCCACAGTAGAGAGCACATTACCACGGCTGCTGGATAAGAAATTAGCAGTTGTTCCGAGTACGAATACAACCGATGAGCGAAGCTCCTTAGAAGTGGGAAGCAACCGACTATGTACAGTGGCGGTCAAAATTTTACGGACCACGGGAGCGCGTGTCAAACAGCACCGCGGTGCCTTCTGACGGCTGCCTACGAAGCTGGACAGCGCGCACTGCGCACGCGCGCCCTTTTTTACCTGCCAGCCAGCTCGTTCGCTCCCTTCAACAGCGCGCGCACCGCAACGCTAGAATAAGCGCAAGTGTCACTTCTGTTGTAGCCACGGAAATACCGAGCGGTGATACCGTGACGTAAACACGTAATTGGTACAGGCAATGCTCGGTGCGCGCCGCATTCTACGCCTTAGTCCCAGACGCTCCTCTAGGGATGGTAAAATCGATGAACGATTAATCGATTAAAGGTGCATGGTTAATCGATTAATCGTAATCGATTCCCGCCTTTCAATTTATCGAATTAATCGATTAAAACTTTGCGATTAATCGATTACGGCAACTGCCACCTCCACCCCCCAATACCGCCCCTTGGCCGCGCATGAGTGCGAGGCGAGCGATGCCGAGACGCAGAAGTCGAGCGCACCTAATATTTTTCACTACATCGCACATTTATACGCAAGTAGAACGAGCCCAAAGCCGTCTGCGGCCCTACCCCATAGAGGCAGAAATGAACTCGCCCTGGTCTCCGTCGCCTACGGCGCCCACCTCCAAGCGCTGCCCAAGGCTTCAAGTGCTGGCAGGAGGTGGCCCCACCCCGACGAGGCAGAAATGTACTTGCCCGCTTCTCTCCGCTCACAGCTTACTGCATTCACCTCCTCTCGCCCCCCCTTTCTTCTATCGTGCGCTGATTAACCATCGGCAAAGTACATGTGGTGCTTACTTCCTATACTGCGTTATTATTACATTTCGGTCTGTATATATACTGCTTCCTTTGTCATGTCGTAATGGCGAGCACGCGCATGAGGAGCACTGTGTGGACGTTGTTCACAGAAGATTCGAAAACGACGGCTGCCATGTGTGATAAAGCTGGTAAGCAGTAGTCGAAGCCAGGGACGGAAACTCAAATGGTCATGACTAAAATTACAATGTTGCAGACCCCGTTCCCGCGTACCTATCTTTATAATCAAGTCGCTCTTCTATTACACAAACTCTTCTTATGTTTCAATAGGATGGACTGTTGGTAATTCATATTCGTTCAAAAAGCTGGGTCCTCTTCGCAAGACCTCTTCCTTTGTCCCTGTGTATTCAGCGCCATGGATTGATTGAAATAATGAAAGCAGCAAGGCGGTGCTCCAACGCTCAACAGAGAAGTTTTTTGTTTTCTCTACATTTCAGACGTGCGAGCGCATCGTCTAGTTCCTTATTTTGTTTGTGTTCGGTTTCGGCTCCGCACTGTTTCATCGTGTTTCATCGCACAAACTCAGCTCTCCTTGCCTTTGATAAACTAGCGAATTTCTTCGCCTGCTGTGTCTATGGCAACTTTCTGGGTATTTTATTTAACTCTGAGCTCAACCATGTTGGATCAGTGGTCACAGCGCTCGGCTGCTGACCCGAAGGTCGCGAGGTTCTAACCCGGGCGCGGCGGTCGCATTTCGATGGAGGCGAAATGCTATAGAGGCCCGCGTTCTGTGCGAGGTCAGTGCACGTTAAAAATTACACTATCTCCCTGCTAAAAGGGAACCATGTGCAGATGTGAAGCAGCGGGCGCTAACGCTTACACTGGCGGCGGCGTTGACGCTGGCGCTCATCGCAGCGTTGCGCCGGAGAGAAAACTGGGGAGGCGCAAAGCACGCAGTGATGGAGCGGTGTTTCCTACTAGAACATGTCAATCGCTGCTAATGGGCAATGAGAGACAGAAGACTCCGACTGGACAGAGACACGCAGTCTGCTTTTAGTTAACGCGCACGCTGCGAATTTTTATTGTTCAACAACGCACAGGAGAAATCTCCCACCGGCACCACCTTGCAGGTCAAGATCCATTGCCATATATACGGGGTGGCCGGTGAACGGTTGTGCAGCGCGAGCAGTGGGTTTTTTCAACCAAGAAGCTCGCTAGCAGACGCTGCCTGCGTCGGCGTCGCGATGCGAGAGAGGGGGGGAGCGTAGGAGAGGAGAGAGGGGGGATGCGCATGCGCAGGGAATGTGGACGCCGCGGGCAGGGATGCCTAGAGGAGAGAGGGGGGAGCGTAGGAGAGGAGAGTGGGGACGCGCATGCGCAGTGGGAGTGGACGCCTGCGGGCAGGGAAGCCCAGAGGAGAGAGGGGGGAGTGTAGGAGGGGAGAGAGGAGGGGAGGCGCATGCGCAGTGAGGGTGTGGTTGCCGCGGGGAGGGACGATGCCTAAAGGAGGGAGAGAGGAGGTTTTTTATTTTTATTTTTTTGAAAGGGTTTGCGCATGCGCAGTGTAAGGGTGGTCACGCCGCACACCACCACCACCACCGGATTATGCTTCGCCATAAGATGCTTCACATCTAAAAACACCAGATGGACGAAATTTCCGGAGCTCTCCACTTCGGCGCCCCCCCCGCCCAAAATAAAAAAAAACGTTTTCAACCACCACCACCTCATAATCATATCGCGGTTTTCGGCCATAAAACCCAATATAATATTATTATTATTTAGCTCTCACGTTTTATTTTTTTCTCGACTAACGGCACTATACAGCGGCTCAAGAAGTCCCGCATTGTAATATGCGTTGTTTATTTATTGACCCGGTTCCTGTTGCCGTTATATTTTATTGCTTAAGAAATAAAAGATTATTGTTTACCAATGAGTGAAAGAGAGAAAATACATTAGAAGGCAGAGAGGATGGCCTGAGCTAGTACGCCCCGGCCAGCTACCCTGCTCTGGGGAAAACGAGTGATGAAATATGGTGGTGGCAGAAGGAAGCGATTAATATATATATATATATATATATATATATATATATATATATATATATATATATATATATATATATATATATATATATATATATATTGTAAAAGAACGACACAGAGACAGCACCCTTGCTGCGGGCAGGCTGTTCTATTCCGTCGTCGTCTTCCTCTGCTTCGCTCTAGCTCCCGAGCCATGGTCGCACTCTTCACTACACTCGGCCACGCTGCCGCTTCACTCTTCCTTGTTTCGGTACAGCCCACATCGTTCGCAATGGGCAGCACGGCGCTCACTCTACTAAGCTATATGCTGCACGCATGATGACATTATACAAACTACGTCAGTGCGACGGTGAAAAGCTGCGCGAAGTCGATAACGCGACTAGTAGCCCATACGCCTCCTGAGAGGCTGCTAGTTATGTCGCTATATTTCATTATAACATTATTGGTGACCTTATTTGAAGTGCGAATGTGGACCACAGCAGTGCTGATATGCAGGAAGTCTCCAGCTGTGCGCCCGTTGAGCTTACCTGAGGGCTCATAAAAAGCAATATTACCACTGGTGGCAAGCAGGCAGCTTTTATTGATAGGTTTCATTACTGGCACACGAAGACTAATCGCACACATATGCACAAATATAGTACGAGTCACTTTAATTTTTCACGCAGGAGCACCGGTCAACGTGTCTTCGCAGTACCCTTCAAGAATTTCGGGGAGTCTCCTGCCGAACACGCACGATGCCGCTACATCCGGTAATCCTACGCTGGAGTTGATCAAACGTAACAAAATTTTGTTCCAGCTGGCTTCTTGCGAATGGCGTGACGCTGTCTGCACGGTCATTACTTGTCAGCGTTCGCCGCAGCGGCTTCTTTCTTCTCGGTGACTTTTTGTTTCGCTTCTTGAAGTCTCGTCAGCAACTTTTCAAATTGATACGTGCCTGAATTGAGGCACGATGGGTCGTTCATTTTGGTTCCCGTTAGGTGCAGCCTCGACTTTACGATGCCTTCGTACTTGTCGTAAAACTCCAGGAATTTATCCAGCACGGCGTCCTTTGAGAGGTTGCTGGGAACGGCGAATTGTCTTGAAGGCAAGCCTCTACCGTGTCGCAGACAGGCTACCCTGATGGTCTCGTGCTCGAAGACGGACTGGCAACGCTCGTTGGCAACGTGGGTGGTGAAATTCGGTATCTCGGAAAGCAGCGACTGTATGGAAATAAGAAGGCTGCTCAAGGACTGGGCTGGACTCCACGACGACCCGTGTGTGTTGAGCGTGCTCAGGCAGATGGAGCCGCCTGAGTAGATGTGCTCGTTGAAACGAACCCTCCCGGCGTCCGTCGTCAAGAAGCGCACCTTCGGCGGTTCCAGCGGGTACCGGTCCGGTGAACTCAACATGCAAGTGGAAGAACCCGCCTTCGAGTCAGGGTACTGTAGGAAACAAAACAAGCTTTCAAAAAACATACTGTAATTAGTTTTTCAGGGTGCACTTGTGCTTAGCAGTACATTTTCTAGCCTCTTGAGGGCTTGGCCTTTCATTTGAAGCAAGAAAACAAGAAATGAAAGTTTTCGTGTCAGTGCCCCTTTAAGCCTTACTTCTAGGAATTTAAAACCTACTATATTTAAGTAGAGCTTCTTTTGACAACCGTGATTCAGCGAAACGTCTAACCCCCCCTCCCCCCGCTTCTGTTTTTGCTTTTTATTCACGAAATACCTCTTCGCTTGCACACGCACTATTTGTCACAACGACCTCACCCACAACGACCTCTCAAAGCATGGCCTTTGAGATCGAAGAAGTCATGAACGTTCGTCTTGAAAGTCATAACCGACTGAGGACAATTATTGTGCAATGAAGGAAGACAGCAGAAACCTTTACCAAACTGAGTTTATTCACGGCAAGCGCGTCTTGATTTTCAAACACGGGACCTCTGTAACAATTAGAGCTCATGGCCTTCCATCGTACAAGTCATTGCTCTTCCAACTGATTTACGCTCGCTCATAAATAAAGCTCACGTCAATGACAAAAGAAGCTATGAGATCAAAGCTGTCAAGCGTGGCCCTTGAGATCAAGCAAGCGCGGTTCTTAGTCTCGGAGGCCTTATCGGTCTCAGATAAGCTTTTTAAAGTTAACAGAAGATGGCAGCACTCCGCAGGCCGGCAGCGTAACCTCGGCAGAAAGAGCTCTGCTAACACAGAATCAAAATTTTAAAATGCGAATGCATTTCATAGTCGGGCTATGTCAGGCATCCGGCGTTGTCCGGCGTTGTCCAGCGTTGTCCGCGGAGGAGGAGGAGGAGGATAGGTTGAGGAGGTAAGCGCCGGCAGGTGTTAGATGTGAAGCATCTTATGGCGAAGCTTAATCCGGTGGTGGTGGTGGGCGGCGTGACCACCCATACTGCGCATGCGCAAGCCCTTTAAAAAATATAAATAAAAAACCTCCTCTCTCCCTCTCTCTCCTCTAGGCATCCCTCCCCGCGGCAACCACACCCTCACTGCGCATGCGCCTCCCCTCCTCTCTCCCCTCCTACGCTCCCCCTCTCTCTCCTCTAGGCATCCCTCCCCGCGCTCCCACTGCGCATGCGCGTCCCCCCCTCTCTCTCCTCTAATACGCTCCCCCCTCCCTCCTCTAGGCATCCCTGCTCACAGCGTCCACACCCCCCACTGCGCATGCGCGTCCCCCCTCTCTCTCCTCTCCTACGCTACCCCCTCTCTCGCCTCGCGACGCCGACGCAGGCAGCGTCTGCTAGCGAGTTTCTGTTTAGAAAAAATTTATTTACACTATGTACAGAGCATAAATTATGCATGACATGTCAGTGTACAGGGATACATTCACACTTTCACCATTGTACATCACAAACTAACACTTTCGCATAGGGCGAACAGCAGAAGTGTGATCAGCATAACAACAAATACACATAGCTCACAAATGTCACAATAGAGAACAGGTCGAAAGGGCAAGGAGACAAGTACACCAGCTCCGACACTACGGTGCGGCCTAGCACCATGTAGGCCGAAAAATAAGTTGGACACGTTCATGCTCAACCTCGACAAAAGGGCATGACCAATGGCGCAGAAACTCGTGCTCCCCCCAAAAAGAAAAGCTCCTCCGAGAGAAACGCGAGGATCTCGCGCCTCATGCGCCCCAATATTGGCCATAAGGCCCGTCGACGGCAATTCCCAGCGACGGCTTCGCAGCGGTTGCGCCAAAGGCTGAACAGGCCGGCAACTACTAAGAGTGCCGTGAAGCGCCCCCCGTGGGAACCGGCCACTGGACAGGAACGCTCGAACACCCTGCCCACGAAAACCAGCATGGACCGCACGCCAAAAAAGGCGGGCGACCACGCATTCGATCGTCGTATGTCGGTTGGTCTCCACCATGACGCAGTTGGGGCAAGTGGAGGTGCGTACCACCTGCCATCGTTGCAGCCGATCTCGAGTGGGGAGCAAGCCCCAGCCCCATCGCCAAACAAAGTCACGGAGGTGACCCGGCAACGCCGCTGCGACCATGTGCTTCCAAGAGCGACTCATTACCGCATGCCGGTGTCGGGGTACCAAAGGCTGCACAAGGGCGGCCATTGTGTCCACCACTTTCGCTTCGGTTACATCGATCTTGGGGCATGTAGTCTCTAGACGGCGGTGGAAGGCCAGGAGGGCACGATACACAGTCGGTAAATGGGAGGACTGCGGACCACAGTTGATAGGACCAGCGGGCACTAGGACACGTAGGGATGGACCTAGGTGGTAACGTGCGAGTGTCTGTGCAGGCGTACCATCATTATTTAAAACGCGCAATAAAGTGCGGAGAGACAGGATGGAAGCCGTAACGGCCACGTCGGGGAACGCGAAGCCTCCTCGGCTACGCGGTTGCGCTAACGTGGGACGCGATAATAATTCCGTACCACCGGACCAAAAGAACGAGGTGATTAAACGTTGAACTTTCTGTGAAACGCGGAGTGGGGGGTTTGACTGTGTGACACAAGTACCAAAATTTGCCGAGGTAGACCGATTGCGACAAGTACCGGCGTTCTAAAAGGGGAAAATCAAAGTGCTTAGCAGCGTCTATGTTTTGTGTTAGAGCTTGTATAACAGATGTCCAGATATTTTCCTGTATACCGTAAGCATTGTAAGTGACACCTAGTATCTCCATGGTGGGGGACCATTGCAAAGGCAATGTGATGTTAATACGCCCGGCAGGGTTTCCAATGAAGAAATACTGACTTTTCGACAAATTTAAACGAGCACCAGAAATCACACCATAATTGGAAAAGGCATTCAGAACGTGCTGCAGTGACTGTTCGTTGTGTATGTACAGAGTAATATCATCGGCATAGGCAGTTACTTTTACTTCAGTGCGGCCAGGGAGGGGTAAGCCACGGATCTGTGGATCTCGTTCGATGGCCTTTAAAAAGGGTTCTAAGGCAAGGACGAATAAGACGGGGGAGAGAGGACAACCCTGACGGACTCCTCGCGTAACCTGGAATGGGCGGCTCTCTCGCGAATCTAGAAAAAGGGTACTCTCGGAGTTAGCGTACATAGCATGAATGAGGCGGATGAACTTGGCAGGAAAACCGAATGCTTGTAAGACGTTGAATAAATAGGCATGTTCAACGAAGTCAAAAGCTTTTTCCTGATCTAAGGAAACCAGTAACCCCTGTGCGCACCGTCCAATGGTGTACTGCATTATGTCACGCGTGAGCCAGGTATGACTATGAATGTCGCGGCCCGGAATGGAACAGACTTGGTGGGGAGCTATTAGCGATGGAAGAGACGGACTGATTCGGCGTACCAGAATGTTAGCGAGGAGTTTGTAATCCGAATTGAGAAGGGTGATGGGGCGCCAATCTTCGGGTCGCGTGGATTGGGAGTCTTTCTTGGGTATCAGTGTGATACGGCCACTGCGGAAAGAGTGCGGGAGGGAAAGATCGTGGAAACAGCGCCTGATGACACGTGACATAAATGGGCCAATAATGGGCCAAAACTGGATGTAGAACTCGACGGGGAGGCCATCGGGTCCCAGGGGCCGTACCTTTTTTCATTGCATCTAAGGCTTCTTTGATTTCAGAATCCGATGGTGGCGATAGGAGAGTGTCAGAATCCGCGTTGGAGTAACGGGGTAAATTTTGTAGGAGGGGGTGCAACGAACCCCCCTGCGGCAGAACTTACGTTAGTAGCTGACTGGGACATCAATTCAAAGTGGCGCGTGAAAGCCTGGAAGTCGCGTGAGCCATTAGCGGCAGGAGCTATAGGGTGTAGCGTGTGTGCAGGCGAGCCGCACGGACGGATGAGCGCCCGGCGTGCATACCGGAGGACCTCAGGGTGCGCACATGGCGCACGTCTGCAGCGCCAAGCTGCCGCTGGGAGTGAAGAGGCGCGCATTATACGCTGGTACCTGTCCACTAGCTCTGCTTGCCATGCACGCATGACGGGAGAGGGGCAAGGGTCTCGGTGGGCAATGCGGATTTTCTGCATTAAAACGTTAGCGTCTTGCGTCACACGAGCGCGAAGTGCCCTACCTGACGCACTACAATGGTGACGCCATTGTTCTTTTAAATGATCCCAGTCAGTAAGATCTGCGCCAATAAGTGATGCGCGTAGTGCTCGAGACAAACCCTGGGTCGTCTGAAGGTCTTGTAGGACGCGGCAATCCAGACGCCATGGCCGCTGAACCGCCGGCGTCCCCGCAGGCAGGTGTAGGGTCAGTGCAACCGGACGATGGTCACTTATATACACGGGCGTAGGTGGTAGCGACAGCACCTCGACATTGCGTACGAAGGCCATGAGGCCGGGGGGATACATATGCTCGATCAAGCCGACTGCTCGATGTCGCGCGACGCCAAGTATAAACATACCTCCCACCATACGTACGGTCATGTACATCAGTCAGTAACAACTGTTGTACGAGACGCTCAAGTTCTTTAGCATTCCAGTTAGACCGGCCGCGACCTGGACCTCGGACATCGGCGTGGGAGTCTAAGACACAGTTAAAATCTCCTAAAAGTACCAAATGCCGAGAATTTAAAAGGTAAGTGTCGAGAGAGCGAAAAAAAGTGGCAGAGTTTGCGGACACTGCCGGCCCATAGACGCCAACAAATCTGATGCGCAAAGAACAGAAAGTGCAGTCGAACGCCAGCACGCGTCCGAAGGCATCGAAGGTAATATGGTGGTCACGCAGAAGGCTGCGGTTAAAAACAATAACTCCGACGCCAGTCGAACGCGTGCTAGCGAACGAGAAGTAACATTCAATGTTAAAAGCACGTTTGAATGTCAGAACATCTGAGAGCTTGAAAAAGTTGGTTTCCTGCAGAAAAAGTAGGTCACAAGATAGTGAACGCGCAAAATTGATAACTTCAGCCTGTTTTTGAGGGTTGCGGAAACCATGAACGTTAAATGTAATAACTTTTAAAGTAAGAGCCATGATGAAAGAGAAGGATACAAAGTACGGGACGGAAAGGCAGGAGTACCTTTAGCGGGCGCGGGAGCGGGTGAACGCACCCCGCGAGGGGGTTCAGTCATTTCTTGCGGCCGGGCGACGCACCGGAGGCGCGGGGCTTCCGGGGTCGCGTTGGTGTCCGCAAGGGACTTCTGTCGCGGCTGCGGGTTTCCGAGTCGCTGCTGGAAACTCGGTGACGCTTTATCTTGGAACTTCGAACAGAGGGGGGGCACCAGAACGTCATCACTTTCCTGGCTGACGTCGCTGGGAGTAACGTCTTCGTCTATCTGCAGGGGCGTCTCACTTGAAGAGCTGTCAGAGTCTTCAATGTGGACGGTTCCGTCGTCTGTAGACGGAGACTCCTCGATTGTAGGAGGATTCGCAGACGATGGGGAGGCCGCGTGACTGGCGTCGGACGTCACGCTGTCGTCGGCGTCTGTCCGCCCAGCAGATCCGCTGTGGAGCGAGGTGCCGGCATCTCGTTCGATGGTGATGACTAGAGACCGGATTATAGGCAAATGCCTATTTTTTTCCTTGCGTTCCTATCGCGCCACTTTGATATATGAGCATGAATTAGGGGTAAAGGAGGGCATTTATAGTGTTTTTATAGTGCCTATAAATGCCTATTTCTTGGGTTTGTGCCTAAATGTCTATAAGTGCCCATAAATGCCTATTTTCAAAATTGGTGCCTATATGAACGCTATTTAGCCTCAAATTTTGCTTTCGAGTACAGTTTGAGACCGTAATTCATGTTAGCGGGCAAAATTGACGTTTAGGAACTTTATGAGGTGCAACAACCTATAGTTCCCTAGTTCAACAAACATCCGGGAAGCAACCGGTAGCAGTAGTGAAATGGGACGCGCCGGCCACCTTACCCCACCGCACTGACATGGCGCGAGCGGTTGATGCAGGGGAGAGGAAAGGACGCTATTTCTGCAACCCTAAATGGGAGCACGTCCCAGGCGGGAAGGCGGGAAGAGGAGAGGGGAAGAGGAGAGTGGCGTCTATGGCCGAGGACGTGGCGGGCGGCTTTTGCCGCCGGTTTTCCAGTCCAGTGTTCCCATGGAATTGAAGCACCTCCTTGAAGACATGGGCGTGGTGGGGGGCAGAAAACAGGAGGTGCCTGCGCGCAGCAGCAGGAATATGGAGAGCGAATGCGAAACCATGGAGTTCTGTCAGGGGAAAATAGAAAGTAGGTAAAAAAAAATCAGATGTGCACATGGCTTTTGTTTCGTTTGTAATTTACTCTTAAAGGGCGCTTCACCAGATCACATTAGAAATTTTAGTCAGATACTGGAAGTGTTCGCGTGCCCACTGAAGAGCTTTGTACGACAAGAACTTTTTAATTGGTTGATTACGAGCCGCGAAAGCATGATGCCGGTAGATGAGCTTGAAACCTTTGCCACTCGCAAGCCAAATTCCTTCCCTGCCTTCTTCGGTATCAGAGAAACTCGGAGCCGGAAGATCACACGACGTTGACGCATCAACACGCCATGCGCACGCAAGATTACACTATGTGCGCATGACATGCCCAAGCCAGGTCGTGCGCACAAGCGGTGTTGTATCGTTTCGGCGTTCGCTCTATAGTGTACTGCCTGTTTCTGTGGGATGGATCCGTCTATGCGTTTGGAGAGGCTGGCATGGATGCTGTATCCTTACCACGACACAGCGCGTCGCACAGCTGGAACTGCTGTAAGGAACGATGCACCAAAAACATGCTAAGCGTTGTCAGGGCTGGCGCCGGCACGACGCGGGAACGGCGAGAACACGAACACAAAAGAAATATAGGCAGCTAAGTCTCACATCGCTCTCGATTCGAAGAAAAAGCTAAAGAAAAGTGCGCACACATTCCGTTTGTATGTTTTAATATTTCTATTAAATTTCATTCTTCTATTCAAGCATCAGATTGCACAAATTATACACATGTAGCCTCGAATAATTCTCGCAGTTTCATGTACTACTGTGACATACACAGGACAATTCCTTGTTGAACTTCACCTCCCCCACATTGGTGCGCGCGCCCGTGAGATCAAGGGCAAGCGGCGTTCAGTCTGACATTTCACCTCCTTCCGGGGAGCGTAGCGTTGCAAATCTTGGCAGATGTGATCGTTAGCGCGCAGTGCATGCATTCCACTTCTAGCTCGAAATTCTCAAACCTGGTAAGGGGCCCTTTATGGTGTTCACACAAAGAGGAGAAACTGACCCTGCGCTATTAGACCCGGCCAATACGAGGCTAACAGACCCTTAAGATCTGGCCTTTTAGCGGTCTGGCATTGGATCCTGTGCTGCCCTTCCCAGCCATGCCGTAAAGAAACAGACCTAGTAGCGTGTTTATTCGATGGTGGACACTTACTTAACTTACCATTCTGGACAATAAAAGGAGAGACCGTGTTCTGGAAACCGTGCCCGAAAAGGGACCATTTCATGGCTATGATAAATCATTAACGCCTTTGTGCCATCATAAAACATAACATTTGTTTACTTTCCTATCGTAGACCAGGCCGCGCACGTCCTCATTCGAAAATTTGAGTTTTTGTAAAAATTTATTGTGCCTATATTTACGGTATTGGGGGCCTAAAACTGTGTTTTGCCTGCCTATTTTTGGCGCCTAAAACCCGATTTTTTAGTGCCTAAAAATCCGGCCTCTAGTGATGACCGATGGGCGTGAGACGCACACCGAATCATCAGCCGTGGAAGCGCTGGCTGGTTCTGGGCCAACGGGGGACGCAGCGGGCGTTGGATGTGGCGTCGCGTCCTCTGTGTTGTGATCTTGAGTGGGGTCTGGGGCAGGTGTCAGGGGGACCTCGCGCTTGTCCGAAGCCGGCGTCTCGGGTTGAAGCGGTGGGAAGTCTTTAGAGGCTGCTTCTGAGTATGACCTTCGGATAGTGCAGGCGACGGTGGCATGGGGGTCTCCACAACGTCGGCACGGAAGGGAGCAGCCCTTGCCGTCGTGGCCATAGGTGCCGCACCTCCCGCAAAACGGCGCCTTGCAGTTCATCCTGAAGTGGCCACTTTCTCCACAACGCCGGCACACGCGCTGAATACCCTTGTAGTCGCAGGTCACTCGGTGACCTGCCACCTTCAGGTAGTTTGGCACAGGGGACGACGATTTCATTTCCATGCGGACGTACCGCGTCCCAGTGGTCACGGTCGGGCGCGACCCCATGAGTCCCCTCGTAATGTGGAGCACCTTCCCGTAGGGAGACAACGCCTGGGCGAGGGCCTCACTGGGGACGCGGCATGGCAGGAAGAGAACGGTGACCTGTGTTACTTGAGGGCCCAGGGGTACGATGGCGACACGCTCTCCTCCAAGGTGGTGCCGGTGGGAGATTTCTCCTGTGCGTTGTTGAACAATAAAAATTCGCAGCGTGCGCGTTAACTAAAAGCCGACTGCGGGTCTCTGTGTCCAGTCGGAGTCTTCTGTCTCTCATTGCCCATTAGCAGCGATTGGCATGTTCCAGTAGGAAACACCGCTCCATCGCTGCGTGCTTTACGCATCTCCAGTTTTAAATGCGAATGCATTTCAAGTGCGTGAGGGCGCTCGCATCGCGGGAGCTCGGCGGAGCTATATATGAAAAAAAAAATTTAAAAATTAGAAAAAGAAAAAAAAGAAAAAAAAGAACAAAAAGAATAAAAAAAATAAATAAAAAAAGAAGAAAAAACAGAACAAAAGCAAAAAAAAAAAAACAGGCGCTGCGCCGTGCTCCCGACCGGGCTGCAGAAATTAGGCGCCTTTTTCCTTCTTCGAACCACAACCACCATATATAAATGGAGTGAAGCGCGCGCGAAATGCATTCGCATTTCCTCACGATTTCCCTTCGGGGAGGTGGGGGCATTTTTTTCTACACGTGCGGCGCCATACGGATCGCTGCACTTCGGGCTGCATGCCTAGACGCGATAACAACTGTGCGCGATGCGTGGGCATTTTTCTTTAGCTTTGTTTTTTTCTTCTTGCTCGGCGGCCGTGTTCGACTTTGCCACCGTTTGGTTCCTAACTTTCCGTTAGAACTGCCCTAATAGTCCGCCTCGGTGTAACAGTGGCTACGGTGCTCGGCTGCTGACCCGAAGGAGGCGGGTTCGATCACGGCCGCGGTGGTCGCATTTAGATGGAGGCGAAATGGTAGAGGCTCGTGTACTCTGCGATGTCAGTGCACGTTAAAGAACTCCACACGGTCAAAATTTCCGGAGCCCTCCACTACGGCATCTCCCATAATAATAGCGCCGTTCTGGGACGTAATACCACATATATTATTATTATTATTATTATTATTATTATTATTACATCTGGCCTAATACTTTGAGCGCGGGTAGCAATGAGGTATTTCATTGTATAGGTCGGAAGCAACACTTGGAAACGATCATTGCAAATGATCACGGAGTTTCCTTTTTTTAATTTTTATTGCGTGAGTTTGCCCAACGGCATCAATACATATTACACAAAACTGAGTAGCTGCGTTTCCTCCATGAAGTTCAGGAGGGACCTATGGTTCGGACCTTATATCCATCGCTGCAAGTCAGGCGGCCTGGTGTGCTGAAGTCCCGCACGCCGCAGATGGCGTCGACGAGCCGCTTGAAGCCCAGTGCATGTCCATAGGAGGTGGTTCAGGTCTGCTTCCCGCGCACCGGCGCAGGACAAAATGGGCAGCTCGAAGTTGTGTCGGTGTAGCCCCACTTCGCGCGGATTGAAAGGCGTCACAGCTGCACTCACGCGAACCCTTCGGAGCGATACCTCCTCTTGACGATTAAATCCACTCGGGATGTCATGACCACGCGGAGGTATGAGAGCTCGCGTGGTTCGCCGAAGATTTTCTTTGTGAATGTCTACAGTGTCAGAAGGTGGCAGTAGGAGCAGAGGTAAGGGGTACATGACGGTTACAGCATGGTAAGCGGCATCTGCCGCGGCATGAGCCAGAACACTAGATCGGCGAACCAAACACACTCGAACTTTATGCCACTTTATGTAACTCAATTTACACTATATGAGATAACGTACCCGTACGATACCCAGAGCTTCACCCACTCGTCATGATTCACTTCGTGGAGATGTGTGAATTTTTTTTTCCATTTGTTAGATAGCGCCACCTTTTCAGCACAGCCCGTTTTCCAAAGTAAACATGGCGTCCATGAATGACGTAGTGGATCAGTCTGCGGCCGCAAATGCACTGTTTAGTTCTCCAACATAAATATACTCGCAATATGACACTAATATCTAGACTGAACCATCCAAATATTTCTACCATGCACATATTTGCGACTAGAATTTTCTAAACACGTTAACGATGCCAGCGAGCACAACCGAAATCAGCCGCAAGCTGCAGTACTACTTGCGTAGTAACACAAATGTGTGGAAGCCCCGCCTCCGTAGCCTTCACTACAATGTCAAAATAAGGTCTCGCCGAGTATAGCGAGAAGTCAACCGAGCATAGTCAACTTAAATTGAGGACGACGCAGTGAGCAAAGGAAAGGAAAATGATAAGTGTAACCTTAAGAGGCAGGAAGAGAATGGGTCAGGGAACAACGGGGGTTAGGATATCATAGTTCAAAGAAGAAGAAATGGACATGGGCTGGGCACGTAGCACGAAGGCAAAATAACCGCTGGTCATTAGGGGCAACTCCCTGGATTCCAAGAGAAGGCCAACGCGCGAGGGGGGAGACGGTAAATTTGGTGGGCCGACGATATCAACAATTTTGCAGGTGCAACGTGGCAGCAGAAAGCACAGGACCGGGTCGAGTAGTGGAACATGGCAGAAGCCTTTGCCCGGCAGTGGGCGCAGTCAGTCTGGCGGCGATAGTGAAAAGTTGTGTTGGGTCGGCTTTAACTGACAGGCTTTCGTAGTATATGGTCTAGATCGGTTGGCGACAAAAGTAGTGGCTGTACACAGGTCACAAGGCAATTTCTTTCCGTATATTTTCATCTTGATGTTTTAGGCCCTTATACAGCCACGTTACATCCACCACTGCAACTCTTTAATTTCATGCAGAACACACAGGAATCTCATTGCCACGCCACAAGGCACTCTGTGGCCACAGCTGGCCTTCCGCGCCATTAAGCACCACACATCATTATCATGTTTGGCAGCTAAAATCTGAATGAGCGAACGTGTCTCGAACAAAGTGCTATTTGACGATGACAGCATCATGTCAGCAAAAGGAAAGGTCCATAAAAATGGTGTCCTCAAAAATTAACGTATTCGCTTCCACAGGGAAAGCCGAAAGATTAAACACAGCGACACTTCACCATTGATAGTAGATTTATTAAAACGGATAACAGTTTATTGGCGTTCGTACATCAGCGTTGACCGCACGTGCTTTTCTAACAACGTTTGAACGCGAATGCCGCCGCACATCAGAAACACTGCGTGGCTTCTCAACAGTGTGCACATAAGTGTGGGCGACAAATATTCAAGCAATTTGTTCTCGTACAGAACTCACACTCAACCTTAACTACTCAGTGAGTGAACACGCTTATGGCGCAAAAAGGCTGCCTCTTTGGCTGAAACCCTTCCCGCATACGTCGCACCTATGTGGTCCGCTCACCAGTGTGGGTTAAAACATGACTTTTCAGCGTATCCAAGCGGACGAATGAAGCAGGACATAGGTGGCACACATACGGCCTCTCGCCTGTATGAGTGCGAGTGTGGCGTCTAAGCTCTTGTTTAGTAATAAATTTGCGCTTGCAAAAGTTGCAGACGTACTTCTTTACGCCTGAGTGGATATGCTTATGCCGCAAAAGGTCCGCTCTTGCGGTGAAACACTTCCCACATGTGTCGCATTTATGAGGTCGTTCACCGGTGTGGGCCAGACAGTGTTCTCTTAACACCGCCATGGTCGCGAATGTAGCAGGACAGAGGTGGCACACGTACGGCCTCTCACCGGTGTGCGTACGGATATGGCGCTGGAGGTTACAATTCCGGGAAAAGTTCCGGCCGCACACGTGGCAGCCAAACATTTTCTTTCCGGAATGCGTCAGCCTGTGGCTTGCGAGGTTTGATTTGTCGGCAAACCTCTGTCCGCACTCATTGCACTGATGCGGTCGTTCGCCAGTGTGTGTCAAGAAATGACTTTTTAGATGCTGACTTCTCGTGAAAGGTGGCAGGGCACGACAAGCATTCGTAGGGTCTTTCGCCCGTGTGCGTGCGCGTGTGGGTGACGAGGTTTTGTTTCCGTGTGAATTTCCTGCCGCATACGTTACAAGCATGGCGTTTCACACCTGCGTGACTAAACAAGTGCGCTCGCAGCCCCGACCTTGTTTTGAAAACTTTATGGCACAAGCCGCACTGTAGGGGTCTTGTGGTCGAGCCTCTTGCCTCCTTTTCTGCATGCGACAAATTGACTTTGTCAGGTACCCTGCAATCCAAAGAAATATACAGTGAGCATTGCAAAAGTTTTGTAAATGGCTAGAGCTTTTTCGCGTATCTATGAAGTGTATAACTCCGTAGAAATAGCTATCTACACAAGAATGAGCTTTAGAAATAAAATAAGTGATTTAATTTCAGAGTTGGCAAAACCATGTCGTGTCACGAGATATTTTGCTCCGCCAAGCTGATCACCCTGAAAATTAAGCGATATATGCACCTTGAAGGCATAACTCAGAGTAGACATATCGAATTGAAAAAAAAAAAAGAAAAAGGGAAGTCAACCAAGAGCGAAAATCTAGGTAGAAGCATTAGAACCGATGTAAGCCTAATGGGACATATTTGAACCGAGAATCTTGAAGTAATTGTTAGAAATTCTTAATCGAGCATGCAGCGCCATGTGTGGGAAGGAATATGACATTTAATAAAGGTGAGTACTCCTGAACAAAGCATAAGCAGCAGTGGCATGGACAATCAAGAGGAGTGACTAATTGTACAACATGCACGTATTTATTACGACAGGAAAGTTGTTCACTATTGCAAACACGGTTCGAGATAGCGGACGCATAATAACCACGGCATATTTTATCACAATATTAGAAATAACACCAAGCTACCCGCCGCCGTGTGAAAGGGGCGTATCATCAGAACCACAAAAAGGTTGGACGCATACACGAGGCCCAACGGTAACACGATCGTTAGCTTCATAAGGTAAGCTTGGAGATGTAGATAACATGGCCAGCTCCAAAAGGCAGCGTCAGATTCCGAAACGGTGGCCCGTTAGTGACCCATTGAATTTGCAGATATCCACTGAATGCAGCACGCGTCATTAATTCTATTATTACATAGGATAGACTCGATGGGTGAGGTGAGCGTTGATGCCAAATGCCGAATACGTATGACCATGTCCTATTAGAAGATTATTCAGTTCCAAAAACGCATATTGGGATTGATGCTATAATTCTGCGGCGGTCCAATATGTGCTTGTAAAGGTGAATTTCCGGAGGAATTCGAATAAGTAACGGATTACTAGTGCAGCTAGGCCTCGCAAATCACGGAAAGCGTGAGGACTGCCGCTGATGAACGCGCCAGTACGACACAGCCGCACCACGACAGGAATCTCAACCTGTCTGCTGGACAATGCGTGTGGCACACGGCTGTTCTCAGTGTACTGCACGTTTTATTGCGATAGCAATTATATGGACACTCTCGGCTGATTTTCGCCGTCGCCGTCTGTCGACGCCGTCATGTCCCGGATATGTATATGTATATATAAAAAAAGGCATAAAGAAAAATAAATCAGCAGAAAAAAATTCCAAACCACCTGACCGGGGATTCGAACCAGCGACCCCTCGCTCCGCAGCCTGCTGCGCTAGCCAACACAGTCACACGCCATGCTAGTGCCAGCGATGTAACGGCGAGCCATTGATATGCACCGTTTGCCGCTCGCGGTACGCAGATCTCGGAACAGCTTGAACGTGTTTTCTATCACGCAACGCTTTTACAGTTCATTTCAAATTGAAAACTGCCCTTGAGAAGCGGACGAAAAAAGTGGCTCACTTCTGTACCACTCATGATGTAGAAGGAAAAAAAAGAACACCGGGCACACTCGGCGTCAGACGCCACCGCGTGGCAGGAGACGCAGTGGGGTCATTCCACGTGCCGCAGTTTAAAAGAAAAAGAAGTATCAAACAGCATCGGAAAGTCATATAATCATATAATCAATCCTTATAATAATAATAATAATAATATCTGGGGTTTAACGTCCCAAAACCACGATATGATTATGAGAGACGCCGTAGTGGAGGGCTCCGGAAATTTCGACCATCTGGTGTTCTTTAACGTGCACTGACATCGCACAGCACACTGATATTATCAATCTTTGGGCAATCCCCCTCCTGAGTGGGTATGAGCCATGTCAGAGGCAACAACAACAACAGCGTCGGCTTCTCCAATGTGGACACTCGCAGCGCGTTCCTCAAATACAAAAACGTAACGACTGCGACAGTTGTTAGTTCACGCTTGTCCTGTGTATACATATGCGTCCTTTTCGAGCGTCCTTCTTTGTGCTGCGGCGGCGCGTTGCAAGTCGAGCTCCTTGTCGTTCGTGTGACAAACTAATTTCTCGCTATCGCATTCATTGCTTCGCCCTAGTGGCGAAACTGTGACTTTTTAATAAGCGACAGTTTAAGCGCAACGCGCCGACCATCGCTGCCACATTCTTGCTTTTGCAGCACTGGGAAGTAGGCCTAGGAAACGCGTCGCTCGCAGAAACGAAAGCAGCTCGCCCTGGCAGTGCTGACCCAAATAGATACTCATCCGCACTTCTGGGACATGTGCAGGGATCTGATATGAAGCGCTTTTGAACTGTCAACGGAAAGCAGGCGCGCACAGTATAGGAGTGCTCCAGCAGCGACGGCATGAGCGGTTATACGCCTCGCGTAACTAAAGCATCGGCTACATGCGGCACTAGATAAGGTACATTACTAAATTTGAGCGTTGGGCTAGTGGGTGCATAATCACAGCTCTAGAAACATGGACCACATCGAGAGAAGCACACAGCGCTGCGTGTAACTCTCAATGTCGTTCTCGTTCCTGGCGCGGTGAAACATAAGAGTTTCAATGGCACCGGTTTTCGCTCAAAGCAGATCGCGATGCAAGTGCTTTTGGGAATATGTACCAAAGAGAACACAGCAGTATTTGAAAAAAATTGAAACAGGGTCGAGTGACCTGCATTGCTGGAAAAAAGCTTCGGTACAGTTGCTCGTGGATTACTCACTTTTTGTGTGCAGTCGATGCGGTACAACATTGCTGCTTCGTTTTCACGCCACTTATTCGTGAAGTGCCTTGGCCAGGGCTGCACTCTTTTCGAGAGGTCCCTACTTTTGCTGTGGTCGCTGTGGGACGCCTGCAATGAAATAATGTAGAAATCCCCTATCGATCAAACACAAAGGTGAAACACAAAGTAAGCAAACCAATTGTCGCAACACTGACAGACGGAGGGAAGGCCATATTTGTGGGAGTGTTTCTTAATTCGCCCGGCGATATATATGAAATTTCGTTTTGATTTTTTAATGTGAGCTGTTTATGTTGCGCTGAGTATCCAGGAGAAATACCCAACCAATTGTTTGGTATTTTTATAGCTTCTGTGCATAGACTGAGATCTGAGTTTCGTAATGTACTAAACACAGATCTAAAAAAGTAAAGAAAGTGTTCAGCGGGCTGTTAAATGGGTACTTAATGAGCTTAGAGTGCGAATGTAGTGTGTGTTGGGCGCAGGCCTGGCGTTTTTTTTTTTTTTTTTTTTGTTGTTGTTGTTGTTAAACGTTCGGGTAACTCCACCAAATGTTGGTTGAGCTGCATTTCCGTTCAATAGTCCGCTTCAATCAATGGTGTCTCTTCAGGTATACAACGACACCACGGACCCGACGGTACTCGGTACAAGTGAGCGGTTGTCTGCCAATGTTAGCTTAGTAGTTGTGTAAAAAAAAATAGAGGCGGCGTATATGCACCGCTTCTGTACTTGTAAGAATACGCTATTTGGTAAAATTAAACTATGACATTACTTATTGTATTAGAGATGAATTTTGACGAACATCGAAGACTCCGAAAATGTGTCCGATGCAGAACAGCAATTACTGGGAAAAACCTTAATCTGACTAGAATAACGAGCAGCACGAAAGCTCTGACAACATTTCAACAAGTGTGATGGAAACGGATGACTCACTTCTTGCCTTGAGTCAGTGTTAGCCCTCTTTTCCAGGCCGCTTGTGTCAGGTGAGCCTTGGGCAGATGTGGTGGACACTTGTTGACGGGTGTGTCTCTTGGCCTTGGCCATGGCTGGCTGCCTGTGACAAAGCAATACAGAGGTCCGCTATCATTGTGCATTGACATCCTTAGCAATACTGTGTGACAAATCAAAAGCAAAGGTAAGCGTGCCACGGGAGGAAAGAAGTTAGGGGGAAGACGTTGCCAGCACTTCTTCGCAAAATGCGATTTAGTTTTCAGGGACGCCGCAAGCACAGGACCGGGCTTATTGGCAAAACATGAGAGAGGAATTTACCCTGCAGTGGGCGTATACAGGCTGATGATGATGATAATGACCCAATGCTACGGGGTACACGTACCTAATTTCACCAACAAGGAAGCTAAGGAACGCATAGGGCACATTGCTTGTGCGTTTAACTGTAGAATAGTAATGTGACACAAACGGAAAGGAATTAAAGTCGGCGAAAAATAAATTTGCCGCAGGTGTAGGTTAATTGTAGTTAATGTGGTAAAATTACTAAGCCGTCAGTTTTCTTTGTGTGGTAGAGTACAGTTCTGTAAAAACATCAAGAATTCGCAAAATCTGCGCGATAGGAAGTAGCTGTTGTTAGAAACTGAATCTGAGTTCACTAAAGAGAACGAGAAAATTTCTAAAATTTCATTAACACACCACTCACTTTTCGTCTTGAGTCGATGCGGCAAGACTATCCACACCGCTTACTGCTGGACGTCCCTGGACAGAGGTGGACACCTTTGCACGAGTACGTTTCTGGCCTTTGGCCATGGCCTGTAATAAAATAGAGCGGAAGTCGCCGATCATGGCTCAAACTTAGTGAGCTAGAACGAAAAATAAAGAAGTTTCATTGCAGAACTGTGCACTGACACGTTTTGCACCAGTGCTGTGACGTATTAAAATGAACCCCGTTAGCACACTTCAGTAGCGTAGCCAGAAATTTTTTTTCGGGGGGGGGGTTCAACCATACTTTATGTATGTTCGTGCGTGCGTTTGTCCGTGTGCGTGCATATATACGCAAGCAAAACTGAAAAAATTCGGGGGGGGGGGGGGTTTGAACCCCCCCAAACCCCCCCCCCCCCCCCCTGGCTACGCCACTGGCACACTTCCCAACTTAAGGACTTCAACAATTGACCCCAGAAGCGAAACCTGTCCAAGTGCGGCACGCCATTCGCCCGACTGCTGCTGACGCTGCCTTCAACATCAAATGAGGAATACGAAACAATTAACATGAAAACTGTTTCTGCACGCACATAACACAATCGCGTGACGGATGGAAATTTACGATTTTACTGACATGTACACTCACCATAATAAAACGAAGAATTCGTCGCTGCTAAACATTATAAGGAGGATATCACGTGAAGAAGCATCGTGTTTTCATATCCTGCGCTGTGCTGCATCACACAATGTACAAGATAACGTAGCCACTATTTCAGCAGCTCGAGAAACATCGCGGCTTTCTCAAACTCTACGTTAGTCTCAGTTCCTGAATTTGCCGTTTGGAGACGTACGGGAGATCACCAGTTGAAGCGCTGGTGGTGTTAAGATATTTAGGGAGGTTTTTGGGATATATCTGAAATTGGCTGTTTTCTGCATTCACGAGTGACAACGAAGTCTACAAGCAGTACAACTGAAAACTGCCATGTTGGGCTAGGGATGTTGTAGGTAATTTGCAGCGGCGCTCTTTCTGTTGGTGGGAGGTGCGATGTGTTGTGCGAGGACGAAGGAGGCCTGGGGTTCTGCTCGTTGGCACAGTGTGCTGCTATTGGTAACAACAATTCTTTTATTAAAGGGGCTACGCAGCACTTTTATGAGTTATAATGAAATAGCCTCACTATTAGCTCTTCACAAATCACACAGCGGAAAACTTCATTAGAATCCGTCGAGCAGGGCCTCCTTAAAGGGCCCCTAACCATGTCACACAACAATTGTAAGTTAGGCGCTGGAAGTTGTTGTGTGCACGATGAAGAGGATTATGCCACAAGAATTTTTTCACTCGGTTCATTACGAGCTGAGAAAAACAATATTTTGAAGAGGCTCGAGAACGTGCTGCGAGGAGGCGAGCTCGAAACCCTTGCCGCTGGTCCCGCGTAGCCTTAGCAAGCCAAATTCCATCCCTGGTGTCTTCGGCATCCGAGCGTGATGATCACATGACGCATACGCATCAACACGTCGTGTGCACGCCAGGTCACGTGCGCCTCACGTGCCCGAACACCCGAGGACGCGAGCGATGTTTTCGTGTTGCGCTGGCGTTCTCTGTTGTCTACTGACTGTTACGGGCACGAGAGTAGAGGCATCATGAGCCAGTGCTACGGTAGCTTCATACCAGTGCCGCATGAACTATAGTGAAGTAGATAGCATGAACATTCAGTTAGAAGCGGGAGAATAAGTGAGCCTAATGAGTGCTCGAACGCTCCCGAAAATTACGTTCGTTGTCAGGACACAGCCGCACTGGATAGCTTTTAGTTCGATTATAATAATGAATGAACTTCTTACACATACAAGTTTCATTAACCAAATGTATGTTATGCGAGCAATATAAATTGGTGTATTCAAGATTGGGGGGAGAAAACTGAACAGAGCCTGTAAAGACGACGTTCTGTCAACAAAAAAAAAAAGGTAACGAAACTTATGAGATAAACAAAATGTACTGCAGTCTAATAGGCACCATCTCTGGAAAGTTCAAAATTCTTCATTAAAAGGTACTCTCCGACAAAAAACTTAGTGTAAGCACTACAACTGGGCGTTTCATGCGGCAGACCAGCTCCTCGATGTAAAGTATACCGCAATGTCGCATGTCCCGCAGTAGAGTCTTTTTACTGCTTGGATTTGTAGTCACACTTGCACTTCTTTCACTTTTTATGAGTTTCCATCCCGGCAGGCTGGCGCCGAATCGCCAACTGAGACGGCCCGAAGGAAAAAGCGAAGCTGGCCAATGTTCCGGGATGGTTCCCATCGTCGTCGCTGTCAGACTGAAAGTCCGACGAAAAGGCAGCATCCCACAGTGCCGCTCGTTAAATCAATAAAATCAGCCGCAAGCACACGTGAACATAGGTCGGCAAAACTTGTGGAGCTCACTCAGACTCACTCATGAAATATATTTTGCGCTCAGGGCTCACTCAGACTCAGACTCACCAAACTTTTCCTGAGCCGGGCTCACTCGGATTCACAGTCACCAAAATTTTCTTCGACCGGACTCACTCGGACTCAAACTCACCACAACATAACTCACCCGGACTCACTCAGACTCAGACTCACGGCTCGATCTGAGTCTGAGTGAGTCCGAGTGAGTCGACTCATGAGTCCGTTAGCCTAGAATTAGCTTTCCAACCATGGTGTCAATGCTCTTTAACACCAATATCTCACGTAATCGGACTCTTCTTGGCGCCTTTTGATATGTACCTTCCAGTGTTGCGGAGTTGCCACTCCGGAATTGGAATGACTCCGGATTCATTCCACATTTTTGCGACCCCGGAATGGATTGGGAATGGAATGGGGAGGACGCTTGGAGGAATGGAATTGGAATGGAATTAAGCGCCTTTTGCACGGAATGGAATGGGAATGGAATTACGTCTTTTTCCGAAAATAGAGCACCTTTTCGTCTACTCGCTGTTTTTCAAACTTCAAACATTAGTAAGTCAAAGCCTCGAAGTTAACAATAAAGCAGTATTTTTAAAAATGGCTTGGCTGATTACAAGCACGGTACATTTATAAGCAACGCGCCTACTGTAATTCTGTCCTTATATAGACTGTGTTGCTCCGAAGTTTGTTTCTATCCTTCGCGCAACCGCGGTTCTATGCCGTTGGTGTCCGTCGTGCGGAACTACGGCGGCGGCATACCCCCCATTACGGCCTTGTGATTCCTTTTTTCCTTCGCCCCAGCCGCGTGCTGTCTCACCACCCTTCACGTTTTTAAATGCGAAGCATTTCTTAGCGAACTTCGGCGACTTTGAGCGTATCTATCTAGCTATCTATCTATCTATCTAGCCGCCTACGACTTTGTGCTCTCCCGGCCGTATCGTTAATGGGATTTATACCAAATTTGGTATGGCATAACATGACTCTATGACGAACGTAAATGGCTGGTCATATCATGAAAATCATGACTGACTTGTCATGAAAAGTATGATTTACATGCCACGCTCATGGTGCGCTCGCGGCCGTTTCGTTAGCTTGATATACACCAAATTTGGGATTCAGTGACGTGACTGTATGACGAACATAAATTACAGGTGGCAATATGCAAATAATGACTTGTCATGTGCGACATGACTTGCATGCCACGCTCATGGCGCGCTCGCGGCCGTTTCGTTAGCTTGATATGCACCAAACTTGGTATTGAGTGACGTGACTGTATGACGAACATAAATGACAAGTGGTAATATGAAAATCATGACTTGTCAAGTGCGACATGACTTGCATGCCACGCTCATGGCGTGCTCGCGGCCGTTTCGTTAGCTTGAGATGCACCAAATTTGGTATTGAGTGACATGACTGTATGACGAACATAAATGACAAGTGGTAATATGGAAATCATGACATGTCATGAGCGACATGACTTGCATTCCACGCTCATAGCGTGCTCGCGGCCGTTTCGTTAGCTTGATATACACCAAATTTGGGATTGAGTGACATGACTGTATGACGAACATAAATGACAAGTGGTAATATGGAAATCATGACATATGAGCGACATGACTTGCATTCCACGCTCATGGCGCGCTCGTGGCCGTTTCGTTAGCTTGATATACACCAAATTTGGTATTGAGTGACATGACTGTATAACGAACATAAGTGGCAGGTGGTAACACGAAAATCTTGGCATGCGTGTCATCTACAACCCCCATTTACATGCCACGCTCGTGGTGCGCTTGCGTCCAGTTCGCTAGCTTGATATACACCAAAATTGGTATTGCGCGACGTGACTGTATGACGAACATAAATGACAGGTCCTAACATGTCAAACATGACATGCGAATTATGTAAAGCAGGATTTGCTCCTTCCTGGCTGCTTCGCATTACATCGATTCCCACAGTGCGTGGGATCTGCCGGCTTTTGTTTTTAGATGTGAAGCATCTTATGGCGAAGCTTAATCCGGTGGTGGTGGTGGTGGTGGTGGTGGTGTGCCGCGTGCCCACCCTTACTGCGCATGCGCAAACAGTTAAAGCAAAAATAAAAATAAAAAACCTCCTCTCCCCCTCCCTCTCCTCTAGGCATCCCTCCCCACGGCAACCACACCCTCACTGCGCATGCGCCACCCTTCCTCTCTCCCCCTCTTACACTCCCCCCTCTCTCCATCCCTGCCCGCGGCGTCTAACTCCCCCTGCGCATGCGCGTCCCCCCTCTCTCTCCTCTCCTACGCTCCCCCCCTCTCTCCCTCTACGCATCCCTGCCCACGGCGTTCACACTCCCCACTGCGCATGCGTGTCACCCCCCTTTCTCTCCTCTCTTCTCCGCTTACCCCCTCTCTCGCCTCGCGACGCCGACGCAGGCAGCGTCTGCTAGCGAGTTTCTTGGTTGAAAAAACCGACTGCTCGCGCTGCACAACCGTTCACTGGCCATCCCGTATATATGGCAATGGATCTTGACCTCCAAGGTGGTGCCGGTGGAAGATTTCGCCTGTGCGTTGTTGAACAATAAAAATTCGCAGCGTGCGCGTTAACTAAAAGCGGAGTGCGGGTCTCTGTGTCCAGTCGGAGTCTTCTGTCTCTCATTGCCCATTAGCAGCGATTGGCATGTTCCAGTAGGAAACACTGTTCCATCACTGCCTGCTTTGCGCCTCCCCAGTTTTCTCTCCTGCGCAACGCTGCGATGAGCGCCAGCGTCAACGCCGCCGCCAGTGTAAGCGTTAGCACCCGCTGCTTCCACATCTACACATGGTTCCCTTTAACGGGAGATGGTGTAATTTTTTCTTCTGTCGCCGTCGGCGACTCGGACGCATATTCGAAAAAGCGCTTCTCTAAGTTGTATACCTGACATTGCATACCTGCGCACAGGCGAACACAGAAAGTTCTCCTCACCCCATCAATGCTTGCGAGGCGCGCTTGACAAGCATGAGTGCTGACGAGCAGTGCGGCCCAGTGTTCCTTATTCGATGCAAAGGCACAACGTGCCGAGCGGTGCACTGTTCAAACTAATACCAGCAGATCTAGAGGGTTTTGTTCCGCATTAACCAAATCTTAGTTTTCTCCATATTCACGATCGCTCCAGACGCATGGCAGAACTGCTTAGTCTTGAATGATGGAAGCGTGCGAAGGGAGCGTGACGTGAACGCGCAGCTGTGGCGTGACCTACTTGGCAACGCTCCAACACCTACGGCGAGGGGAACGCGTTGCGGAGCATTCGTACGGACGCACGTAACGTACGGCGTTACACACGTGAGTCAAAGAGCTGCTTCGCATCTAATACGCTATGTCTTCATTTTAGCATTAACACATTTAAGCTTAAACAATATTAAAACATCGCCATTCGTTCAAACATCCTGACCATGCAAATACTATAGGTAGCGGGAGAACTGCCCCTATGGGAATTAATAGGGTGGTTGTACTGCACGAGATATGTCACCAAGCTACTATACCTTGATAACGTGTTTTGCGTGCTTTTGCAGTGCTTAACGCATCTGATGGCATCAGTTTATGGGGCGTTCATTCTTAACTCGATAAAACTATCAATATGCCTTTCCTACGTTGAGGAATTACAGGAATGGAATTGAACTGCCCGGCCATTCCCGGAGTGGGAATGGACTAAATTTTTTTCATTCCGAGGAATTGAAAGGAATGGAATTGCGGCAAGTTCTAATTCCCTGGAATGGAATTGGAATGGAATGGAGGCGCCCATTCCGCAACACTGGTACCTTCGATACGAGTTATGAGTGCTCGCAAACCAGTAAGGTCATTTTTCGTGAAAGGGATGACAACATAAGATATATTTATTTAGAACTTCCCTGGAAAAGTTAACGGAGGGGGGGAGGGGTCGAGGCACCCTCCTACGCAATTCGCGCCTCTGATCAATAAATATTGAAATGATTTATGAACGACACTGCTTTGGAATATGTGTGAGTAGACCTGAGTAAAACCGTGGATCCTGGCAAGGCTGATAGTAATGCTGAAGATGAGTAGATAGGACCATAGGTCGGCAAAAGAAGGTGTAACTCACTCAGACTCACTCAAGAAATATATCTTGCGCTTTGGACTCACTCGTACTCCTCACCAAAATTTTCCTGAGCCGAACTCGCTCGGACTCAAACTCACCAAAATTTTACTCGCCCGGACTCACTCAGACTCAGACTCACGGCTCGATCTGAGTCTGAGTGAGTCCGAGTGAGTCGACTCATGAGTGAGTTCGCCGACCTATGGACGTGAATTCTGATATCTGCGATCTTTCTATGCGCCCACGCAAGCCGCCGACAGCGGCGGCCATTTTCACTTACCACTTGGCCGATCGCGTAGATTCGGAGCGCGTTCAGGAATCAACGCCGGGCGATTAAAAAAAAAAAAAAAAAGCTACATAATTAAAGCTGTACTTGTCCTCCACGGCGGGTGGCGCAGTGTGCTCGTGAACGACACTGAATGTCTTGAAAGCGGTAATTCAAACCATTGACAGCGACCTCAGTAGATGCCCTACGGACGAGGTATGTAAAAAGTTAAAAACTTCACTGAACTACCGCGACAGCTTGCGAAACAAAACAACAACAAAAAGAAATGTAGATGTCATACCGACTTGGCGAAAGATGCTTGCACGGGTGCGCTGTTGGGTGCAGTTGAAGTGCTGCGCTGGCTGATTCTTGCCGCACTTGCCGCGAGCGGAGAATAGAAAGCGCGGGAAAGTCCTCAGCGAAGCCCAGACACTGCAGCTTCGGCGAGACTAGCTCTCCAGACTGGCCGTTAACGCAGTTAACTTCCTTGCACGATGCGCGCGTCGGCTGAGGCAGCTGGGGGCTCTCGCCCCTTGCTTCTCGGGCGATACCATTCTGAGATGGGTTGAGGGATGGGGTGGGGGGCGGGATGTCGCCGTGCCGGTAGCGTTGGTGGTATCGTCACCGCCAGCCACGCCGCCAGCATCCTTAACGTACTGTCTGTGCTGCAATGCAACACAGCGATGCGCTTTATTCGCCCCTTCCCTACTCTGTGCGTGCTTGAGTCATGTATTAATGAAGTGGCACAATCATTACATAAATGGCTGGATGTTGTTACGTCGTGTCAAGGATCAAAGCACATTATGTGCACCGCTGAAGTTAAAAAAAAAGGCATGACAAAGCTATGGACACTGCTGTTTTACCGTATGCATTCGATTTCTGGATTGCGTACTAACGCAGCGCGATAATTGAGCATATTTCAACTAAGGCTTGATGTTAGATGATTTAGGCAATGTGATAATAATGATCCAAGGTAATATATACTTAGAAGAATTCTACTGATGCGGGCCTAAGCCGGAACCTTCTGCATTGACATTTTTTTCCGCAGGTATATATTTCGTATTTACTAAATTACCGGTTCAGCGCCTGCCGCGGTGTAGTATTACGTGAGTTCAAAAATAAAACAGAAGCGACTGCGAAAACATCAAGGGTAGCCATAACCACTTACGTGTAGCATCGTCGACCACATTAATGGCGTGATTGTGAGTGAGTGCCAAAGAACTTGAGTATGCGTTAGAATAAAGGAAAGCAAATACCTATGTGTATGAAGTAAACGCATGAATATGAATGAGTACGCTACTCTGAGTAGACTTGAGAATGAAATCCCTCTAAGTGTGGGGAGCGGGAGTATATACATAATTGAGTAGTGTCGCGCCCTAAAGGGACCCTGCAATGCTTACTTAGCATGGTCCGAAAACGCTGCCTATCGTTAGTCGAGGCTCCTGAGAACACGTGAGCGAAACACAGCGCAGCACGTGGGCTGTGAAGAGCAACACATGTCCACTATTATAAAGTGCGGTTCCTCTGACGTCCAGTGAAAAACAGTGGACGTGAAATACTGGACGTAAATAGAAGGCTGTGAAAGCACCGAGAGTGACAGCGACGATGAACGATCAGCTGCTAAACTCGCGAGGAGCGAGCTGCAGCTGACGTCCCTTCGTGTGCTAGTTTCTTCACGCTCGTAAGTCCCTTTGATTGTATCTAATATACTTGCGCGAGATCAAAATAAAAGCATAGATTTTCTTGTGCATTGCATGTAGCGCAATTATTGTGGATATTATGGAACGCCGCATGCCGCCAACACGATCGAGCTCGACCAGCGAAGCGAAATGGTTAGAGCGATGAAACGTGCAGTCAAGGGTCACAATTCACGCCTCTCGACTAACTTCTCCTGTACTTCACCGCAGGCCCGTAGCCAGAAATTTTTTTTTCGGGGCGGGGGGGGGGGGGGGGGGGGCATGTTGAAAACCTTGAAAACCCCCTATTTTCATTATTTTTTCTCGGTCAAACACCCCTCTCAATCCAAATTTCGGGGGGGGGGGAGGGGGCGGGCCCCTAGCCCCCCCCCCCCCTGGCTACGGGCCTGGCTTCACCGGTACCTTCCGAACGGCATAGCTGGACGAATTTTCTCAACGTCTAAGAATTCGTCCTTCCGAAAAGCATACGCGTCTATTCTTTTCAATATTCATGTTTCGATCGTGCTGATCGAACCTGTAACATCCGAGCGCAGTGAATTGCGCGCGGCTAGAGTCTGAGCATGGCTGTGACACAACCGCTAGTGAATGGGATGTTCAATGCTTGTGTTCCGTTGAAAAATCAACTCCGCCTTCCTGAATGCAAAAGTGATGACGACGGCGTATGTTTGCAAACCATCACCACGTTAAACATTCGGTCCCGTGCAGCAGCGATGGCGCTACTCGCTAGCGGCCTACTTCTGCGGCAAATCCGTCAGGCGCAGGCTTGGTACATAATACCTCGGAGTACCGTTCAGTTCAAACGTCAATTCTAGCTCATGAAGTTTTCTGCAGCACGCACAGGATTTCGCAAAGCATCGTTTATGCAGGGTAACGGAGCTGAAATGTAACTTTTCACACCGCGGCAAATAATTAGCTGGCGAGCTTTCATGGTTTGGGAAGGTATTTCGGACTCATATACATTTCAGTGCAGCTCATGACTTCATCCGGTCAAAGTGGCACGGGCCATACGTCCGCACGTCCTATCTGTTCCTATGTGCTAACAAACGGGTTGACCCTCCTCCGGGCGCCATCTTGAATCGTAAAGCGCGCCACCTATAGTTTGTGGGCATTGCGAATACGCAGTGCACCTATACAACTGTCGTGCATCGTCATGCTCGCAAACAACGCCACTCGTGCGCCATCTTAATCTGTCATTGGGTGTCGTGGACTCGCTTAACCGCATTGGTTACCGTTATCACCTCACAGTTAAACCTTTCTGTAATCGACCAGCGCCCGTCTATTGCCGTTCGATTTTTCCTGAGAGGTACATCTTTTGGCTCATTCATGCGCATTAACATGGATTGAGGAACTTAATGATGCGTGGTACATGCAATGTTATGATAGGCTGCTAGTGTCGGAAATTATTACGTGTTTTCTTGACCGCAAAGCAGTTACTGTAGAAAAAGGAGCGAGGTTTGACGACGCCATGATTTTGGAATGAACCGCTAATATAATTCTTCGTTTCCAGCTTTGCATAGACATTCAATCACACGCTTGATGTGACATGCACCTTTTACGCAAGATCTTTCAACACCAATTATAACAAAAAAATTACGCTACGCATTCACGCGAAAACGTACCTGGCAGAGCCCGCTGTGGTTACATGAAACACATAATAAATACAGACGTTGTTGACCTCCATATGCTGGCATTTATAAAAGACTAGAAAAAATAGCAAACAAAAAAATTTTGCAATTGCGAACCGCCGCGCGCGTAGCACAATAAATAGTTACGGTGCGCGACTGCTAACGCGAACCACGTGGGTCAGATCGCGGCCACGGCGGTCGCAATTGGGCCTTTTCCGGGTATGTAGTCTGCGCATGCGCACCGGCCTCGAGGAGGCACGCGCCATGATTTTTGGTGGCCAAAACGCGACGACAGGTGCGGACCTAAGCGACATCTGGTGTCACAAACATGAAAATGTTTCCCCCCAAAAAGAGGCACGAATGCAGGCCTCCGAGATTGCCTACCGGCATACGGCGGACAACTTCGGAGTCCAAGGGCCACCAGTTTGGATTCTGGCGATCTCCGGTTGAGGTGCTGTTCGGACTAGGAAAAGGCCCATTTGATGGCGAAATGCAGAGGCCAGTGTAAGTGCGCGAGCCACTTTGATTGAGCTCGACGTTAAGAATCCCAGCTAAGAGGTCGAAATTTCCCTAGCCCTTTATTAAGGAGTGCCTGATAATATTATCGCGGTATTGGGCACGTAAAACTCGAACAATGCAATTACTTGTAGTATTGCAAAGCGCCTGCCTAACTGAGCTCGAAATAACAGCGCAATCGGAATGAAACTATTCTTGCCAAATCCTACATATATAACAGCAGACGGTCTTCACGTTTTTAGCAACGAACCACTGCTCGAGCACAACCATCGAGAAGCAATTACGGCAAAGCCGCATGTAATACGATATAGTCTCCTGCGCAGCCTCGTCGATGAGGATTCGCTTCTCGGACATGAAAAGAAATATTTATGGTGTGTTCCAATGGGGTAGTTCTGAAATTTCAGCTCACCGGCGAAACTCAAGACGTTACAGCAACTTGGAGGGCAGACTGGTCCGCCAGGAAGTGACGCAAGAGTGCGCTTCACCGCCCCCCCCCCCTCCCCTTCTTATCCACTCAGAGATGCATTCCCCCGCTGGTCGGCATACATAAGTAGCCCAAATTACGAGCTGCATCTTGTTCTGGGAAATATAGTGCACTGCTCGGGGGGGGGGGGCTACGACTTTGCGCCGAGTATAGAGAAATGTCAACCCAGGTATATAGACAACCTAAATCAGGGACGACGGAGCGAGCAATAGAAAGGAAAATGATAGCAGTAACCGTTAAGAGACAGAAAGAGACCAGAGTGGGTCAGGGAAAAGACAGGTGTTAGGGATATCATAGTTGAAATCAAGAACAAGAAATGGACATGGTCCGGGCACGTAACGCGTAGACAGGATAACCGCTGGTCATTAAGGGTAACAGACTGGATTCCAAGAGAAGGCAAACTCGCGAGGGGGGAGACAAAGTTCAGGTGGGCCGATGAGATTAAGGAGATTGCGGGTTACAACGTGAGAGCAGCAAGCGCAGGATCGGGTTGATTGGCGCAACACGGGAGAGGCCTTTGCCCTGCAGTGGGCGCAGTCAGGCTGATGACGATAGTGAAAAGTTGTGCTGGGTCGGCTTGAACCGACAGGCTTAACGAGTAAGGTCTAGATCGGTTTGCGATGAAAGTAATGGCCGCACACAGGTCAGGAAGGCCATTTCTTGCCGCATGGTTTTAATCGTCATAATTTTAGGCCCTTATATAGCCACCATTGGTCTCTCTCTATAATTTCATGCAGAACACACAGAAGAAATTTCGTTGCCACAGCCACATGGCACTATGTGGCCACAGGTGGCCTTCGCTCTACTAAGCACCACACATCAATCATGTTTTTTTATTTCCGTTTTTCGTTTACACGATAAAACGAAAGACGGTGGCAAGAGAAAAAGCTGCTTCGTCCCAGCTTGACAGAGCTCCTGCCACCCGTACATAGGCAACATACGGCAAAATACATAAGCATTAAGGGTAACTGACATCATTATGATGTTTCGGCAGCTAAAATCTGAATGAGCGAACGTGTGTCGAACAAAGAGCGAACGTGTGTCGAACAATGACAGCATCATGTCAGCAAAATGAAAGGTGCAAAAAAAATGGTGTCCTCAGAAATGAACGTTTTCGCTTCCACAGGGAAGCCGAAACATTAAACACGCGAAACTTCACCATTTGATAACAGGTTTATTAATAGCGATGACAGTTTATCGGCGTTCGTACATCAGTGTTGAACCGCACGTGCTTTTCGAACATTTGAACGCGAACGCCGCCGCACATCAGGAACACTGCGAAGCTTCTCAACACTGTGCACGTAAGCGTGGGCGACAATTGTTTCAAAATATATGTGCTGGCGCAGTGTTGACACTCAACCTTAACTACTCAACTAGTGAACACGCTTATGGCACAAAAGGTTGCCTCTTTGGCTGAAAGTCTTCCCGCATACGTCGCACCTATGAGGTCGCTCACCGGTGTGGGTTAAAACATGCCCTTTCAGCGCAAACAAGCGGGCCGAATGCAGCAGGGACATAGGTGGCACACATACGGCCTCTCGCCTGTGTGAGTGCGGGTGTGCTTTGTAAGTTCTTCCTTTACTAATAAACTTGGCGCATGCAGAATTGGCAAACGAATTTCTTTACACCAGAGTGGAATGCCCTTATGACGAGAAAGGGTCGCTCTTGCTGTGAAGCTCTTCCCACAATGTGTCGCATTTATGGGGTCGTTCACCGGTGTGGGCCAGACAGTGGTCTGTTAACACCGGCCATGGTCGCGAATGTAGCAGGGCAGAGGTGGCACACGTACGGCCTCTCACCGGTGTGCGTACGGGCATGGCACTGGAGGCTATATTTGTGGGAAAACTTTCGAACGCACACCGTGGCAGCCAAACATTTTCTCCCCAGAATGAGTCAGCGTGTGGCGTACGAGCGTTGATTTGTGGGCAAACCTTCTGTCCGCACTCATCGCACTGATGCGGTCGTTCGCCAGTGTGTGTCAAGAAATGACTTTTTAGATGATGACTTCTCGTGAAGGTAGGCAGGGCACGACAAGCATTCGTAGGGTCTTTCGCCTGTGTGCGTGCGCGTGTGGATGACGAGGTCACCTTTCTGCGCGAATTGTCTGCCGCACACATTACAAGCGTGGCGTTTCACAGCCTGCGTGACTGAACAAATGTCTTCGAAGGCCCGACCTTGTTTTGAAAACTTTCTGGCACAATCCGCACTGTAGGGATCTTTTGGTCGAGTCTTCTGCCTCCTTTTCGGCACGGGACACTTTGATCTGGCCAGGCACCCTGGAATCGCAAGAAATTTACAGTGAGCATTGTAGAAGTTTTACAAATGGCTGGAGCTTTCTCCCGTATCTATAAAGTGTATAACTACCGCAGAAATAGCAATCGACACATTTATTAGCTCTACAAACGATTTCATTTCAGAATAGACAAACTGTGTCCGTGCCACGAGATATTTTGTGACGCGAAGGTGATCACCCTCAGAACTAACGCATGTATTCACATAGAAGGCGCACCTTCGAGTAGGCAGATCGACTTGAAGAAAAAAAAAAACATGGACTGATCTCTCTGTCATAGGAACCGGTATAACACGAAAGTAAAGCGTGCCTCGCAGACGTTGCTGAGCATTTATTGTGCATTGTTTTACCGCAAGGGCGAAGGAATGTATGCTATGGGAAGAAATTGTAATGTCACGCGAAGAACGGCAAGCAGCTCGAAATATGCGCCGCTTGCTCAGTCAGAAAGGACGCACGAAAAGAACATGCGCAGGATGAGCGCAAACTGACAACTGCCACAGCTCGACACTTGAAGCGCGCTGTTCAAACACAACGAAGGAGGCACGAAACGAACGCACAACCACACACAGGACGAGCACGAACTAACAACTGTCACAGTTGTAACTTCTTTGAGTGTGAGCACGCGCTACTTTCGCGAAAGCGGCCGCTGCAGTGAACGAAGTGACCTTCGTCCTCTCTGTAACTCCAACGAACACTTGCGGTCAGAGCACAAGACGCGTGGTACACGTTCCTCTAAAACGGTAACGAAACCTCGTTCCTCGTTCCTACCCAATTTGGGAACGAGTTGCCGCTGCGAGTTCCTTGAATGCAAAAGCAACTCGTTACAGTTACATTTTGAAAATTGGAACAAGTCGTTACATTTACGTTACATTTGAATTTTTAATCAAAACATATTGTCGAATAATCCTGAGGCGAAATAAAGTGAACAATTTAAAGCTCACACCTTGCAAAATATGCAAATTAGACATCGCCGATAGTAGGTTATTTGTAAATAAAAATATAAATTAAGGCTCCTGGATGAGTCTTTTAGAGACCACCGGCCATTCTACAGTCATGTCTAACTTCAACTTTCGTGCTCGTCTGTTTTCCTTTTTTCCCTTTCCCACCTCTACACGAGGCTATGCTATCCTATGCTCTGCTAGCGTGCGCGTATGTTGAAGAGAAACGCAGGTTCATTAGTTTCCTCGACAACCCACTCCATTAGGATGGTCACTCACCCAGCTAACAGTTGTATACGAGCAAATGGAAGGTCAGCCAGAATGGTTTATTGCATTGGCGAGGCGTTTCTCTCTCTGTACTAGTTCTGTCGCCCATCAGAGTTATTGCATCCCATGCCGAACAAATCGGCACACGTGTTCTGGGAGCGAAGTGAAACAGGCCGAGCAGGACGAAGAAGGTGCGTGCCGACTCATGATCATAACTTTCTATATATACCACACACGGCAAACCTCGAGCATAACAGCTCTGTTGTAAAAAAAAATAATAATAATAGTTGTTCCTCTCGCACGTGCTCGGTCTCAACGTTGCGCGCTTCCCTGGCCCCCCGGCGGGCGCCTTAAAGTGAAAACCAGGATGCACCAAACTCAGGTGATAGGCGAGCGGTAGATTTCTTGCGCCTCACGCGGCCACCCATCCGCTCTGTTCTGCATGATGTGGAGCTTCGTGCACCTGTTCAATGCCATGGAACGTTTACAGAAGGAAACGCCGTTCCCTATTCCGTTCATTCGTAAACGTAACGAGTTACCGTTACAATTCCAGCGATCCTGAATGGAACGGTGGCGTTCTTCCTTTCCTTAGAAAAGGAACTAGTTCCTGGAACGTCGTTCCTTGGAACGCCGTTCTGTACAACACTGCGTACAAACCACCCACATCACGAGGTAAGCGCGCGCAACGCAACGCGCGGGGCGACAATCTTTAAAGCGCGCCCTGAGAGCCTTTCGCACCATCTCGCCAGTGATAACGAAAACACGCTGAAGCCAACGAGGTCTGAGTACCGCCAACAGTAAATGGTGTACATAAATAGCTCGCCGTTAGTATGCTGAAGAACGTTTCCTTTGTGGCCAAGTCGTTTCGCGCGCGCTCAGGAGCGAGGGATCGTATACAGGTTCGACTCCCGGCGCCGGAACATTTAGGGGCGAAGCATCTTAAGACACCCCACAATGTCCGTCCATCCATCAGTCGACTTCCGGCGTCTACAGCGGATGTAGCGCGGGTACATGTGAACAAACCGAATCGTCTGTTTACAACAAAAATCACCGCCCAAGCACTCCGTACAAATGGTTAACCAGCGAAGCTGAAATGTGCGGCCCCAGTGTTTAGCAGTGGGTTCAACCCGACGCTGCACTGAAGCCTTCCATAATTATCGTTGCCAGGTTGTGGTGGAACCACAGGCGGTCAGAGACGTCGCAGCCGAAGCCAAGGTGCCGCTGGAGAAACTCTCGCCCAAAGCGGGCGTTCGCCCCGGCGAACGCGCTCCCGCAATCACGTCGACGCTGTTCTGCCCGCAACGCCGTTTCTTCTGGCGCGCCGTGGCTGCAAGCGTTTGACCTTGCAAGCGTCGTACCCAAGCTCGCGTGCCAATGGCGCGCGAGCTTGGGTACGACGCTCAGAACGACGTAACTGATAGCACAGCCAATGGAAACCGCTCGTGACACAGATGCTGAGCGGTTTTAGATGCGAAGCAGCTCTTTGACTAGCCTGTGTAACGCTGTCCCTCCGTGCGTCCGTACGAACGCGCCGAAACGCGCTCCCCTCGCCGCAGGTGTTGGAGCGGTGCCAAGTAGGTCACGCCGCAGCTGCGCGTTGACGTCACGCTCCCCTCGCAGTGCGCGCTGACGTTACTCTCTCCCTCGCCTGCCACGCGCTCGCCGCAACGCCCGCAGCTGTCGCCTCGTCCGTTCGCCCGCAACACCTGCCGCCACCGCCGGTCACTCCGCTACCGCGACCGCCGCTCGCTACACCGCCGACTCGTCGGTTCACGCGCAAAATAAACACCATCTTCCCAAAGTGAAGCCTGATGGGATGCGAAGCACCCGCGTTAGCGCCGTTCAACCCGTGACGCCACCCGTGCGCAACGCTGCTACTTCGCCTCCCATCAGGGTTCCCTTAGAGAAGATGGTGTTAATTTTCGTTTCTCCTAGCCATATACAGCTTTCGCTGTAAAAGGTTATCGAAAGGTCGTTAACCAGATCAAACAAAATAAAAGGCCACAACAGCGTAAAAACACCGACATTTAACTACCCATCAATCAATGCATATGACAGAACAAAATGTTAACAAGAACAAATAAAAGGCTGCTAATCAGAAATATATTGAAGGTCACGATCCACGATCCGATGCACACACTGTTTCGCCCCATCATCAGTATTCACTTCGTGGATATATGCCTGGTTTTTTCTTCGAGTTTTTTCTTTCCCATCTATTCATGTATATTTTACAACGTCATATCCGTGACGGAAATACGTCAGTGGAACCGTGGTGGAATCCGGCATAAAACACTTACGTGTTGAAAAAGAAAAAAGAAATCCACCAGGAGCAAAAATACAGCTACAAGCATTAGAACCGATGAGCCTTATACGACATACCGGAACCAACGAGCTTCAAGTAATTGTTAGAAATTTTAAACCGAGCATCCAGTGCCATGAGTGGGAAGATGACTTTTAATAAGGATGTGTACAGAACAAAGCATAAGTAGTAGCGGCATGGAGATCCAAGACGAGTGACCAATTGTGAAACAGGGACAAATTAATTATGAAAGCAAAATTGCTCACTATTGCGATCATGGTTTACCATACAGGACGCATAATGACCACGGGCGATTTGATCATAATATTAGAAACAACACCAAGCTACCTGCGGCCGTGCAAAAGGAGCGTATCATCATAATAACAGAAAGGTTAGCCGCGTACACGAGGCCCAACGGTAACACTATGGTTAGCTTCATAAGGCCAGCTTTGAGATATAGATAACATGCCCAGGTCCAAAAGGTCGCGTCAGACTCCGAAACGGTCACGTATTAGTTACCCGTTAACCTTCCAGATATCCACTGAATGCACCACGCATCGTTTACTTATCAGATAGGATAGACTCGATGGGTGGGGTGAGCGTTTATGCAAAATACCGAATACGAATTAACATTTCCTGTTGGAAGAACATCCAGTTCCAAAAATGCAGATTTTGATAGATGCTGTTATTATGCAACGGTCGATTATGTGGTTATAACGGTGAATGTTCGTAAGAATTCGAATAAGCAACGAATTACTAGTGCTACGCATTCTTTTTTGGTTTTTTTATAGACATACATATCTAATATATACTCGTTTAGAGTGCAGTATAGCTGAAACGTAATCGCGACGATTCACCGACACAGACACCGCGAAGGTTATATATTTGCTGCTGTAGTTGTGGATCGTCCTATGACCAGCGGTTAGTGCGTACCGTTGACTACGACAAATCACATGACCTACGTTCGTGCGATTTCTCGTACGAACGTTACCTGTGCACCTGAACTAGTGGTGTGGCCGACGCCACAATTGCATTCCGGTCCTTTAAGAATATGCACAGAGAGGATTTTAAGCGATTCCAAAATGGGTGTCAGTGCCTGCGGCGATGGCGTTGCAGCTAAGCCTCGCAAAGGCACGGATAGCGTCAGGACTGCCGCTAATGAACTCGCCTAGTACGGCACAGCAGCACGACGACAGGAATCTCAACCTATCTGCTCGATAGTGGGTGTGGCACACAGCTGTTCTAAGTGTACTGCACGCTTTTAATAAGCGACAGTTCGAGCGCAACGCGCCGACGTTCGCTGCCACATTCTTGCTTGTGCGGCACCGGGAAGTAGGCCTAGAAGACGCGCCGCTCGCAGAAACGAAGGCAGCACGGCCTGGCAGTGCTGACCCAAAAAGATACTCGCCGCACTTCTGTAACATGCTCACGGAGCTGCTACGAAGCATGTTTCAACAGAAAGCAGGCGCGCACGGATACAGGAAATGTCTGGCAGTGACGGTATGAGTAAGTGATACAATGCGGGGAACTAAAGCATCGGCTCCATGCGGCAGTAGATAAGACCTTATAATGGCGTACTAAATTTGAGCGTTGGGCTAGTTGGTGCATAATCACAGCGCCAGGAACGAGGACCACAACGAGAGACGCACATAGCGCTGCGTGTAGCTCTCAATATCGTCCTCATTCCTGGCGGTGTGAAACATCGAATTTCAATGGCCCCGGTTGTCGTACTTGGAAGATCGCGACGCAAAAACCTTACAAAACTGGGAATATGCACCCAACAGAACGCAGCAATATTAGAAAGAAATTGAACCTGGGTCGAACACAGTTCATTGCTGGAAATTTCTTCAAAAGTTTAAGTAACCACATCTGTCGCTCGCTGATTACTCACTTTTTTGTTAGCAGTCGATGCGGTAGAACGTCGCTTCCCTTCTCGCGCCGCTCTTTCTTGGAGAGTCTTGGTCAGGGCTGCACTCTTCTTGAGAGGTTCCTGCTTTTGCTGTGGTCTCAACTGCATACCTGCGATGAAGTAGTACAGAAATCGCCTGTCATGGATCGACATTAGTAAGGTCAAATACAAAGTTAGGAAGCCAATTGTTGCAACACTGTGACTAGTGACGGCGGAAAGGTAATACTTGTAAGTCTTTTTCAGTTCGCCTGATGATATATATGGCATTTCGTTTTGATTTTTGAATGTGAGCTGTTTATGTTCCGCTGAGCATCTGGGAGAAATGCCCAAGCGTTTGTTTGGTATTTTTTTAGCTTCCGTGCACCGACTCCTCTAAAAGAGTTTTAGTTTATTACTTAGTAGCCAGAGCCAGGAAAGATTGCCTGCCCTGGTCCTTGGAGGATTAAGTCTTGTCCTTCGTTTCGTCCATCCTTAGCTCTTCGAAAGTATCCGTTTTAATCGTCGCTTTCTTTTTGTTATTACAGCACACTTTAATTCACGGTAATTGAAGAATGCAGTGCGGCGATCTATATTTACGACAAGAAACGTTAATGTTACATTTATCACGGCAGTGATCTCGTCACTGGCCGAAAGATTACATATTCCAGTTGGAAAGCTCAGTGGCGCCGTCCCAGCGCCATACACGATTATTGTACCAGTGTCGCGCTGCGTTCTGGGACGCAGACCAGATTGGGCGTCACAGATAGCAACGCCCAATCCTGCT
This sequence comes from Rhipicephalus appendiculatus, assembly GCA_030522465.1. Taxonomy (NCBI): domain Eukaryota; kingdom Metazoa; phylum Arthropoda; class Arachnida; order Ixodida; family Ixodidae; genus Rhipicephalus; species Rhipicephalus appendiculatus. The sequence goes on along the minus strand of JALIZH010008290.1, from coordinate 33,287 downwards.
GTAACGCCCAGACTGGGCGTTACAGCAGGTTACCGCGAGTATGTAGTGTCAACGGTATATATTCTTAGTGTTGCCGAGCTGTGTATGATTGTGCTTGCGGACGTGGGTTCTGTGCATGTGAGGTAATTCAGGCATTCTCAGCATGGCCGCTGTTACAATATAGAAAACGCTCGACGGTTTGCTTCCTTTCTTTCCGTTTTTTAACACGAAAGTGTTTTATGCCGGGGTCCACCACGGCTCCTCTGACGTATTTCCGTCACGGATATGACGTTGTAAAATATAAACTAACATAATGATATCAAAGAAAAATTAGAAGAAAAAGTTCCGCCGCCGGGCGTCGAACCTACGACCCCTCGCTCCGCAGCGCGCGGCGCGAAACCACTCGGCTACGCAAGCGTACGTTCCTCTGCTTGCTAACGGCAAGCTATTTATACACACCATATACCGTTGGCGGTCCTCAGAGCTTCTCGACTTCAGCGCGTTTTCGTCATCACTAGCGAGATGGCGCGAGGGTGTCACGGAGCGCGCGCTCTAAAGGTCGTCGCGCCTCTCGCTGGGATGAGCGTGCGCCTCCACGGGGCGTGGTCGCTGGTGCGCGCGCGCTTATCTCCTGATCGGGGCATTCGGGCGCTTCGCACGCCTTGTGTTTCCACCGCAAGTTTGCTTTGAAGTTACAGTGGTTAAAGAGTGCACGAAGGTCGCTTCGTTCGCCGCAGCGGCCGCGTTTACGAATGGAGCGCGCCGCTTACACACGAAGTAATAATTGTGGCAGTTGTTCGCGCTCGTCCTGTGTATGCTTGTGCGTTCGTTTCGTGCGTCTTTGTGTTAGAACAGCGCGCTTTAAATGTCGAGCTGTGACAGTTAGTCCGTGCTCGTCTTGTGTATGCCCATTTCGTGCGTCCTTTCTGCTTGAGGTGCGCGCTGCACGTTTCGACCTGCTTGCCGTTCTTCATATCACATTACAATTTGTTGCTGCAGCATTCATTCCTTCTCCCTTGTGGCGAAACAATGCACAATAAACGCTCAACTACTTATGTGAATACACGTTTCACTTTCGTGTTATACCGATTCCTTTGACAGAGGGATCAGCCATGTTTTTTTTACGTTAGTACTAGCAGGAAGAGTGGTTCTACTCTCGGAGGGAGTCCATGCACCCTAGCCCAACCATGCCGCGTTGTAAAACTCTGTGAGGCAGAAGCGTAACTCCTGCGGAGAGTGTATGCACTCCATTTGGGAAGAGTGACTATACTATGGCGAGGGAACTTGTTCCCTCTCGTTAAGCTAGAGTACCAGAACTGTGTTACTCAGCTAGAGTACCAGAGCTAGAGTACCAGAACTGCACAGCGTGCCTACTCTGTGCAGCAGAGAGTTCCCAGCACTCGTGAAGGGACTTGAGACAAGCATTTACGAAGAGAGTTGCTCGCACTCTCTTTCCGCTGTGAGTGTAGCACTTGCAGATTTCAACATTCATGTTCTGGTTAGATCTCCCATCCAAGTGGCCCTGCTTCTCTATCGTGCTTCGCTATCGCTATGCTGACACGACTGAGTACCCACACGTGTACACAAGTCTTCAGCAACAACAATACATATATGCTACACAAACTTCCATCGTGACGAGGTCTTTCCTGGAACGTTTTCATCGGTTCTAAGTGATCACCTGCCGTTATTTATATTTGTCCATTTAAGTAAAAAACGCAGCTCTCCTATTTACTCTCGTAGAAACATTCATTTTAATAATAAAGCTATTTTCCCTGAGTTCAGGAGAACAACCGATTGAACAGGCGTTTACAGCAGAGCTGACACAAATTGAGCGTATGATGGTTTCGTAACAGTGATTAACCCTTGCAATGTCGCTTTTCCTGTAGTGCCGAATAGAAAGCGTACACTCTAAGAAAAAAAAAGAGTATACCTGATTCTTTTCGGAGAGTTCTGACTTGCCACGTATACGACTCTCTTTGGAGAGTCACGGTGACTCTCTTGGTGGGTCAGAGGGGGGCGCGCTCAGGAGAGTCCCCGGACCCTCTTAAGAAGAGTAGGAGGACTCTTATGCGAAGGATCACACTACCACTTCTGAGGGAGTCAGACGCCCCTTGCCGGTAACGCTCCTACGCGGGTCAATTGACACCCACCGATGCGTCAAGCGACTCTACGGCTATTTTAAGCTACAAAATTGACCCATGCTCTACTTTTGCGCGACTACTGCTGGAAATAGTGAAGCATTCATTTTAAGAAACTCCATTAATACTTGCCGTTGTGCCCAGCGAGTGCAAGAAACAGATAGTTCAATTTTAGCATTATTTTAGTAAAACTCCTCAAAACACACCATTTCTAGTAAAGTTGAAGCAGTTGAGGTATTCCTCATTTACATGCTTGTATTAGTATAACCAACCAAAATGTGTGACTGTGATGTGCATAGTGTCATGTCGTGCAAAATAAACAGCAGATATCGGTATCACGTTTCCACATTTATTCCTTGTGATTAAGAATCGAAAAGTCGTGAAGACTGGAGGAATCAGACTTGTGGCTTGCTATGTTGTCGCTCCTGTTCAGCGTGAGCAGCCATGAAAAATGGTACCTGAAAAAAAGAACGTGATATCGTAATGAGAAAACGGAATCATAGTAAGAGTAAGAGTGTCTGTGTAAATCACAATAAGTGATTTACACAGACATAATGAAAGCTCACAACAAAACAACAAATGCAAAGAGGCATGGTTAGGAACCGTGTTTTTTGCCGTTATCATGTAAAACAACTTTCATAAAGTAGCTCAGACATGGCGTATGCTAGAATTAACGCACATAGCTCTCACAGTAACGTATACCCACTCCATTTTGTTATAACTCCGAACGTCATCGCAGATGTAGGCAAAGCACGAAAAGAGCAAACAGAAACCAGGGAAACGTGCGCACGGCGGCGGCCGCAACAACGCGCGCCGTTGAAAGTCTAGAGCTTTTCCCGTTATCGACGAGGCGAGTCCTAAACATTTAAGCGACTACTGCGAACGTGCTGAAAGCATCATACTATATCTGCACCTCAAAGCTACCGTCTTTACGCCAACAACAAAAGCCATTATATACAGTGCGTCTATGTGTCCTGTACACAGAGGATATTTTTTTCTCTTTTTTTCATGTTTACACGCGCGGAAGCCGCTGCGCAATCGAGTATCGATGGAAATGTTATTATGACGTAGACTAAAGCGCACCTCAAAATGATATCGAGCGTCTTCATCAGTGCAGACAGAATGTGCGATCACAAAATAATGGCCCTTGATACGGGATTGCAGTCACTTGCACAACAACGCGCATAGTGGTCTCAGCTCGTTAAGTAACAGTTTTAATTGGGCATCTGCAACAGCCCCGCGGACGCAGGCTACCGTTGGAAATGGCTGCCAGCCTACTTCCGCAGAGCTGTTGCAGACGCCCAGCTAAAGCTGTGTAATTCGTACATACGAAAGCAGTACACTCACCGTTAAGAGGCGCACGTCGTCCGTGTCCGCTGCTCCAAAAATATTCCTCACTCCAAGCGTCACTTCGAGCACGGAGCCTGGCGTGCAGCCACCGAGGACACGCACGTTCGCTCGAACGCTCGAACTGAAAACTACGAGACACGCGACCAGCGACCAGCACAACCAGCAGCGCATTCCAAAAGACGGAGGAGAGGGAGAGAGCAGGCAGCGGAGGCAGCGGCGGTGGCGGAGAAAGGCGCCGCGCCGGCGGCGACAGTTTGGCGTCGGGGCTCGCGGGCCCGCCAACACGACGCCGAACGGCAAACGCGCGATATGTATGGCCGCGCCTTCATCCCGGAAGCCAATCGAAAGGCGCTTCACGAGAGTGTTCTGACTCCTCTGAAAATGCTAACTCTCTTTCTCTGCCTCTACCTTCCAAAAGGGGTCAAGTGACGACCCAAAGGGAATCACGGACTTTTGATCCGCTTTTGACTCCCTTTTTTCTTAGAGTGTAGGAGGGTTCTAAAAGAATGGGTAACCTGAGCTTTTTTTTTTAATAAAAAATGAATTTCTCCGGATTTTTCGGTTGAAGAAGTTCTGAGACCTTAGCAAAGTAGAAAATGTTTCGCAATGTTCTAAACACTGATCTAAAAAAGTAAAGTGATCATTGTACAGAAAAAAAAGTTTTCGGACATAGGCAACAAGACCGAGAGGGTAGGCGACGGAATTAAAATTTTCATTGGTAACAGAACTAACACCTCTTGGAATAGATTGACGCTTTTATTTAAAATGTAGCTGCTATGGAGAACAAATCTAATGCCCATTTCCTGGAAGCGGGTAAATATGCAGCCTCAAATAATGCCTCACATTCAAACTCTACAATCTATGCTGTGTACTCGCAGTTGGAGTCGGAACAAAGTATACAGCGGGTCATTAGATGGACCTCATTTAACTTAGAGTGCGAATAGAGCGCATGTCCGGCAAAAGCCCGGCGTTTTTTTTTCTTTCTTTGTTGTTCAACGTTTGGGTACCTCCACAAAATGTTTAGTCCGGTTCAGTCAGTGGTGTCTGTTCAGGCACACATAGACACCATGTACCCAACGGTACTCAGTAGAAGTGAGTGATTGTCTGCACATGTTGGCTTAGTACTTGTGTACAAAAATAGAGCCGGCATAAATGTGCCGCTTCTGTACTTGTAAGAATGCGCAATTTGGTAAAATTAAACTATGACATTACTTATTGTATTAGAGATGAATTTCACGATCTCGGGAGACTCCGAAAATGTGTCTCATGGAGAACAGCAATTATTGGGAAAAATCTAAACCTGTCTAGAATAACGAGCAGCACGAAAGCTCTGACAACATTTGAACACGTCTGATGGAAACGGACGACTCACTTTTTGCCTTGAGTCAGTGTTAGCCCTCTTTCGACGCCACTTGTGTCGGGTGAGCCTTGGGCAGATGTGGTGGACGCTTGTTGACGGGTGCGTCTTTTGGCCTTGGCTGGCTGCCTGTGACAAAAATAGTACAGAATTCAGCTGTCATGGCTCAAAATTAGTGACCTTGAAGATGAAGAGATCATTGTGCATTGACATGCTTTGCATCACTGCGTGACAAATCAAAATGAACCCGTCAGCACAATCACTGCACAGTCATTAGGCACTTCAACTGTGTTCACAACTCTATTCAACCAAGGCTCCCTGGGTGTTATAAATCCCTCATGGATATTGTACAGCCGAGGGCAGGCTTTGTAGTCCCGTGGAAGTTCATACCCTCGCCGCTTATAAGGGCTACTAGGACACAGCGCTCTCGAGGATTATTCCATTCAACACAAATCGTGATGCAGGTTGGTTGTTTATGTTGAAACCAAGTTGGCGTCGATGTTATGGCGAACAGCAAGTATTGGGAAAAATACTAAGTTTGAGTGGAATAACGAGCACCACGAAAGTTCTGACAAGATTTAAACACGTGTGATGGAAACGGATGACTCACTTTTTGCCTGGAGTCAGTGTTAACCCTCTTTCCAGTCCGCTCGTTCCAGGAGTGCTTTGGACAGAAGCGGACGCTTGTTGACGGGTGCGTCTTTTGGCCTTGACAATGGCTGGCTGCCTGTGACAAAGCAATACAGAGGTCCGCTATCATTGTGCATTGACATGCTTAGCATAACTGTGTGACAAATCAAAAGCAAAGGTAGCGTGCCAGGGGGGAAAGAAGTTAGGGGAAAGACGTTGCCAGCACTTCGCAAAATGCGATTTAGTTTTCAGGGACGCCGCTATCACATGACCGGGTTTATTGGCAAAAAAAGAGAGGAGTTTGCCCTGCAGTGGGCGTATACAGGTTGATGACGATGATAATGACCCAATGTTACGGGGTACAGGTACCTAATTTCACCGACAAGGAAGCTAAGGAACGCATAGGGCACATTGCTTGTGAACTGTAGAATAGTAATGTGACACAAACGGAAAGGAATTAAAGTCGGCGAAAAGTAAATTTGCCACAGGTGTAGGTTAATTGTAGTAGTAAATATGGTAAAATTACTAAGCTGTCAGTTTTCTTTGTGTGGTAGAGTACAGTTCTGTAAAATCTTCAAGAATTCGCAAAATGTGTGCGATAGGAAGCAGCAATTGTTAGAAACGGAATCTGAGTTGACTAAAGAGAACGAGAAAATTTCTAAAATTTACCCAACACACCACTCACTTTTTGTCTAGAGTCGATGCGCCAAGACTTTGCTCCCTATCCACACCACTTGCTCCTGGACATCCCTGGACAGAGGTGGACCCCTTTTGACGGGTACGGTTGTGACCTTTGGCCATGGCCTGTAATAAAATAGAGCGGAAATCGCTTATATTAGCTCAAAATTAGTAAGCTAGAACGAAAAATGAAAAAAAAAAAACAGTATCATCGCAGAACTGTGCACTGACATGTTTTGCATCATTGCTGTGACGTATAAAATCGGACCCCGTCAGCATGGTCTTCTCTACTTAAAGCAATTGGCCACAGAAGCGAAACCTGTCGAAGTGCGGCACGCCATTCGCCTGACTTCTGCAGCGGCTGCCTTCAGCATCAAATCAGGAATACGATACAAGTTACCAAAATGGGTGAGGAAAACTGTTGCTGCAGGCGCAGAATCGCGTGACGGATGGAAATTTACGATTTTACTGACACGCACAGTGACCATAATATAACTGTCACGATGTAACGCCCGGCACGTTTCGTTGGAGTCGGCGGAATGGACTCAGAAACGCAACCCAAAGATGTGACGAAAACATACAACCTTCATTTTAACACACATATAAATACTCCCACACGCACAACAATAGAATTAACTATAAATAGCTAAATCCACAAAATACACTAATTATTTCGTCCAACTACTGTCCAGTCCTACCCACGTCCTTCACGTCGCATTCGTGGATGTCTACGACCAACGGGATGCCAACGGTCAGCTGCTCACAGAGTTGGACGCGCTGATCACATACCGTCGATCGTCGCGTCCGTCGCCCTGGCGTCGTCGCTGGTGCCGGGCGCTCCGCACACGAGTCAAGGCACTCGTGCGTCGTTGACGGGACTCTAGGACGTGCGCCGTTGACGTGGCAGGACAGGCGGCCGCAAGCCCGGGCTCGGTTAAGGTCGGCGGCGTAGACGCTGACCTGTCCCGGCCGCTAACAGCACACCCAGCCAGCTCGACAACCGGACCGCAGCTCACCGAGGCAAAAGCTCAGGCGGGCCTCCAAGCCCTGCAGCACTGGAGCAAGGCCCAGACTGCCCGGTCTTCAGCCGTCTTCTTCACCGTCCTGGACGCCCTGTTCTCCCCTGCACGCGCCCGCCTTCCCAAAAATGGCGTCTCCCGCGCGCCTCTTTCAAGCTTCTTTTAGATGTGAAGCATCTTATGGCGAAGCTTAATCCGGTGGTGGTGGTGGTGTGCCGCGTGACCACCCTTACTGCGCATGCGCAAACCCTTTAAAAAATAAAAAACCTCCTCTCCCCCTCTCTCTCCTTTAGGCATCCCTCTCCTCGGCAACCACACCCTCACTGCGCATGCGCCTCCCCTCCTCTCTCCCCCTCCTACGCTCCCCCCTCTCTCCGCTAGACAACCCTGCCCGCGGCGTCCACGCTCCCACTGCGCATGCGCGTCCCCCCCTCTCCTCTCCTACGCTCCCCCTCTCTCGCCTCGCGACGCCGACGCAGGCAGCGTCTGCTAGCGAGTTTGTTGGTTGAAAAAATCCGGCAGATCCCACGCACTGTGATAATCGATGTAATGCGAAGCAGCCAGCAAGGAGCAAATCATGCTATACATAATACGCATGTCATTATTTACATGTTAGGACCTGTCATTTCTGTTCGTCATACAGTCACGTCGCGCAATACCAATTTTGGTTGATATCAAGCTAGCGTACTACACGCAAGCGCACCATGAGCGTGACATGTAAATGGCGTTGTAGATGACATGCATGCGAAGATTTTCATGCCACCACCTGCCACTTATGTTCGTTACAGTCCCGTCACGCAATCCAAATTTTGGTGCATATCAAGCTAGCGAAACGGCCGCGAGCGTGTTATGAGCGTGGCATGCAAGTCATGTCACTCATGACATGTCATGATTTCCATATTACCACTTGTCATTCATGTTCGTCATACAGCCACGTCACGCAATACTAAATTTGGTGTATGTCAACCTAGCGAAACGGCCGTCAGCGCACCATGAGCGTGGCATATAAATCATGTTGTACATGACATGCACGTCATTATTTTCGTATTACCACCTGTCATTTATGCTGGTCATGCAGAAATGTCACATCGTACCAATTTTTGGATATATCAAGTTAAGAAAACGGCCGCAGGAGCACTACGACCATGGCGTGTAGATCATACTTTTCATGACAAGTTAGTCATGATTTACATGATATGACCACTCATTCATGTTCGTCATACAGACATGTTAAGCCATACCAATTTTAGTATAAATCCCATTAAAGATACGGCCAGGAGAGCCCTAAGTCGTAGGCGGCTAGATAGATAGATAGATACGCTCAAAGTCGCCGAAGTTCGCTAAGAAATGCTTCGCATTTAAAAATGCTTCGCATTTAAAAACCGACTGCTCGCGCTGCACAACCGTTCACTGGCCACCCCGTATATATGGCACTGAATCTTGACCTGCAAGGTGGTGCCGGTGGGAGATTTCTCCTGTGCGTTGTTGTACAATAAAAATTCGCAGCGTGCGCGTTAACTAAAAGCGGACTGCGGGTCTCTGTGTCCAGTCGGAGTCTTCTGTCTCTCATTGCCCATTAGCAGCCTTTGGCATGTTCCAGTAGGAAACACCGCTCCATCACTGCGCGCTTTGCGCCTCCCCAGTTTTCTCTCCTGCGCAACGCTGCGATGAGCGCCAATGTCAACGCCGCCGCCAGTGTAAGCGTTAGCGCCCGCTGCTTCGCATCTACACATGGTTCCCTTTAGCGGGAGATCAGATCAAATAACTTTATTCAGTGCCCTGCGAATTTGTGGGATGGGCCTGGATCCCGCCTAGGCTTCGGCCAAGGGTTGCTGGCCCTTGGCGGCTTCCTCGGCTCGCTGGACGGCCCAGAGTTGTTGCTCCAGGTCCGAGCTGAGCAACGCAGACTCCCAGCGCGCGCGGAGGCTGTCGCTGTTTAAATTGTTTATTGTGCCTGGACATCCCCATAGTATGTGCTCTAAGGTGGCTCTAGAGTCGCAATGTCTGCACTTGTCTGTCGTGTATAAATCTGGGTGAATTATGTGCAGGATGGCTGGACTCGGGTAGGAACGGGTTTGTAACTGCCGCCATTCGACAGACTGTTTCTTGCTCAATTTCGGGTGAGGCGGGGGGAAATGTACGCCTCTGCATTCTATGGTGTGCTGTAATTTCGTGAAATGTGGTCATTCTATCTTCCCACTCCCACTCGTCGGTATTCGCTGAGGCAGGACTAACCGATGCTCGGTCTGTAAGCCCTCGAGCCATGCGGTGCGCTGCCTCATTGCTACCGTCTGATAGTGTGTGAGCGGGTGTCCAAATGAGATGGACACTTTTTTTCTTGATTAATACCAGGTTTTAGAATCTGTAGTGCCTCTGGGGAGATTCTACCATTTGCGAAGTTTCTTATCGCCGTCTGCGAATCGCTGACTATTACGCCCGCTTGTGTTTGTGCTATGGCTAATGCGATAGCTATTTCCTCTGCGGTTTCTACGTGTGGCGTACGGACGGTAGCGCTCGTTAAACATTTTCGCTCATTATTTATAACTACGGCTGTGTAGGCGCGCTTGTGTCTGTATCTAGCTGCATCTACGAATACGGTGTCCAGGCTGTTACCAAATTTCCTTTGTATATCGCGGGCCCTGCTTTCCCGTCTGCCCTGATGGTGGGTGGGATGCATATTCTTGGGTATAGGAAGGACGGTTATCACGCCTCTAATGTGTCTGGGCATATCTTCTTTGACGCCATGCTGAATGTGATACGCAATACCTAGCCGATCCAATATTTGCCTGCCTGTTTTAGTTTTGGATAGGCGTTCGTATTGTGCGATGCGCTGTGCCTCGATTAACTCATCCAGTGTATTGTGTAGACCTAGCTGCAGAAGACTATCGTTGCTAGTGGTGATGGAGAGTCCTATTGCTTGCTTGTAAATTTTCCTGATTAAACAATCTAATTTGTATTGTTCTGATGAGTGCCATCGTAGGTACGATGCTACGTAAACTATTCTGCTTATTACGAACGCTTGGACTAGTCTAAGTAAATGGCTTCTTTCATTCCGCTATATTTGTTGGCAATGCGTTTAAGTAGCCGCATGATTTGAGACGTTACATCATCTAATTTGCGTATGGTCTCGCCATTGTGGCCGTTACTTTCAATAATAAGTCCCAATACTCTGATCCTATCCACTTTGGGTATGGGTTTACCATCTGTCGTAGTGAGGTGAATTTCTGGGTTGTTCTTTTTCCTCGTAGTTGCGTGGTTTCCGGCCACGTCGTGATGGATTATAAATGAGGAGCTCAGATTTCTCTGCGGAACACGCCAGCCCGGTTCCTGATAAGTATCGTTCAACTGTTTCAATTGCACATTGTAATGTGTTTTCAACTTGTCCATCACTGCCATCGCTCACCCATAGGGTAATATCGTCAGCATAGATGGTATGATGGAGGCCGTCGATTTTCTGTAGCTTTGCTGGTAAGCCGATCAGAGCGAGATTAAACAGCATAGGAGAAATTGCTGACCCTTGGGGCGTACCTGCGCTTCCTAGCTGTAGTTCCTCGGACTCAATGCCTCCTATTTTAATGCGCGCTTTTCTGTTAGTTAGGAAGTCTCGAATGTAGGTGTATACTCGCTGGCCTAGGCCTAGCTCTGTTATTCTGTTTAATATTGTTTCGTGCGTAACACTGTCAAAAGCTTTCCTTAGGTCTAAACCTAGGATAGCTTTGGCGTTTCGACTCGTATTTTCTATTATTTCATGTTTAAGTTGGAGCATTGCATCCTGTGTCGACAAGTTTCTCCGGAAGCCTAACATGGTAGGCGGAAGAACGTCGTTGTCTTCGAGATAATTGGTCACTCTTGTTAGGACAACGTGTTCCATGAGTTTTCCGACACAGGAAGTGAGCGAAATGGGTCGCAAGTTCTCCAACTGTAGCCGCTTGCCTGGTTTAGGTATTAGCATTATTTGAGCTGTTTTCCATTGTTCCAGTATTGTGCCTGATTCCCAGAAGTCGTTCACATACTTGGTAAGTTGTTCTAAAGAAGCATCATCGAGATTTCGCATCATCTTGTTTGTTATGCCATCTAGACCTGGCGCCGATTTGGTATTAACCTTTTGTAGAGCTGCTCTTAACTCTGCTTCGCTGATCTCTTCGTCGAGTTGTGCGTTTTCGGTGCCTGTATAATGTGGGTGTGTCGCTGGCTTATCCCGAGATAAATACCGTGCGGCTACCTCATCCATAAAAGCTTCTTCGGTGTTTTCATATGCGTGTAATATTTTGTTTATGTTTTGTCTGTACGTTGCTTTAGTGTCCTCGGGACTCAAAAGATACCTGAGAAGGTTCCAGGTTCTGGATAGCCCCTAACTGTTTATCCATAGAGGTGCATGTTTCCTCCCATTGTTGTTTGCAGAGCTGTTGTGCGTATGTTTCTATGTCCCTGTTAAGCCGGGCTAGCCTTCGTCGGAGCGTCCTGTTGTGTCTCTGGGTTTTCCATCTCCTCAGGAGACCTTCTTTCGCTTCCCACATATGTAGGAGTTTATTGTCTACATGTTCCACTTGGGCTTCCTGAGGGATGACTTGTGTCGCTAAACTAACATCCTGTTTAAGCTGCGTGGTCCAGTCTACTATATCTGAAATAGTATTATCCGTTTCTTTGCGGATTTCTCTGAGTTTGTCCCAGTCGACAATTTTGAGTTGCTTGCCTTTAGATTTGCGTGGCCCTGCTTTTATATTGATTTCGAGGATACTGTGATCGCTTCCTAGATCCTGTAGCGTGTTGAGCCACTTTGCATCCCTAATGTTCTTCGTAAAAGTGAGATCTGGCGTAGTATCTGAGGTAACACTAGACCCTCGCCTCGTGGGAATCGAAGGGTCTGTGATGAGAGTAAGGCCCTGTTGTTGTGCATCTTGCCATAGCTGTCTGCCTTTGGGGTTTTGAAATTTGTATCCCCATGCCATGTGTTGAGCATTGAAGTCCCCCCCCAATAACCAAGGCTCTACCATTCGCAATAGAGAGGGTCTTGCAGAGAAGTGATCGGAAATTTGGATGTCTATTTCTTGGGTTGCTGTAAACATTAAGGATAAATAAGCTTTGATTATTTTTCCTCGAAGTTATTAACTCGATTAATAAATTCTCTACATCCGCAATGCCTGTGTCATGCTGTACGACCGTATGGTGACGCTTAACTAGAGTGGTGACAACTCTCGTCTCCCCGTCGGCACTACAGAATGATCTGTACCCAGTTAATTTGGCCTTGCAATATGTCTCCTGTAACAATATGACATCAGGGTGTTCCTTGTTAATTAGGTATTGATATAAATTGGATCTTTTTCTACTATAGCCTCGACAGTTCCATTGCCAGATAGTATAATGGTCGTGTCGATCCATGGTGGCAGTTACGGTTTTCCGGTCCCCTCCACCGTAGGTGTCGAGGGTCTCATATATGGCTTACCCGTTGTTTTCATGAGCCCGCCTCCACTGGTTTGAGGTCCCCATGTCTTCATGCAAGTCTCAATGTCGGTAAATCTTGTAGTTATTGCATTAAATTGTTGTTGAATCTGGGCCATAATAGCCTGTGTAACTTGCTGGGTAATTTGTGCCGCCATTTCTTTAAAGTTTGTATCTAGAATATCTAGTTTGTCTTCTAGACTGTCAATTTTCTTGTCGAGTGCATCCTGCCTTTTCTGAATAGTTTTATTGGACTTGGTCTTTTTAAGTGTGATCGCCTGGTTATCGTCTGTCGCTTTGCGTTTGGCTGGCGTGTTAGCTTCTTCCTCCCCATCTGCCATTTGTTCTTCTATGCTATCTAATGCGATACCCCGCCCGTTTTTAAGAGTGGCGTTTTCCGCCCTCAATCTTCTGTTTTCTTCTTCTAGAGCTACAATCCGTTGATGATGTTGTAGCATCATTTTTTTCATGTCTGCTAGTTATTTTTCTAACTCTGTGTTTCTACTGTTAGATTCAGCCTCTGCCTCCGCGCGCGCCCCGGAAGCCACGTCAGCCCAGCTCACCTGTGATGGGGGTCCGGTGTTCTGGTTTCCGGTAGTGCCATTGCTGTTGCCATTGGCCTGGGGTGGCTTGGTGGGCTTGACACTGTGGGGCTTCGACCTTGACCTTGATCGATTGCTGGAGCGTGACCTGCTCCTGACTCTTGTGAGGGAACCTGATTTGTTCCTGCTGGCTGTACTTGGGCTTCTTTGTTTGTCAACGTAGTTGTCGTATTCCACTTGTTCCTCTATCCTGGCACGTTCCCATCTTCGTCGTTTGACGAGGTATGGAATCCGAGAACTTGCTTGGCAACGTTTATCCCCGGTCGGGTGGTCTTTTCCACATTGTTGGCATTCTACTTTGCATTCGTGGTCTTGCTTTGGATTCCTGGTGCTGCAACCTCGACAGATTTTGTCGGTAGGATTGGGACAGACGTCCGCTCGGTGTCCAAGTCTGCCGCATTCGTAGCAGATGTCAAATTTTTTCTTGTAAGGGGCGCAGCGAACAAGCGCTGCTCCGTAGTTCACATAGCTTGGGACGTGATAGCCATCAAAAATGATGATTACATTGTCTGTATTGCCCATACGCTTTGCGTAGAGGACGCTGGGATTCCGTGGAGTGACCAGATTCCTAACTATGTCTTTCGGGCTTTCAGAGGCAGAGATGCCTCGGATGACACCTTTCGAGGTGTTCTCCGGTGCTGCGCGATAGGCGCAGGCTTCATATTTCTTGCTCCCGATGCTGAGACTGGTTATTGCGACGTATTTTTTGGCTCGTTCTTTCGATGGTGTACTGAGGACTATGATGTTTTGCTTCTTGTTTAGGCAAAGATTATCTTCTTCCTCTGCTGTACGCTCAACATTTGCAGCACGTCGAACGCTGTGGTAGATGCGATCTGCAGCGTGTTCGGTCACGTTGAATCCGCCTCTTGGTCTTATCATAATCCTGTAGTCATCGACTGGTAAGTTTGGCATGCGGCTTGCGACGATTAATTGTCGGATCTTCCGATTGCCCTTTTTCTTGCTCCAAGTAGTCTCCTTCACTCGCTGTAGTTGTGTTCTCTCATTACGTGACGGGTCCACGTCATCACTGAGCCTTCGATGACTTCTTTTAATTTCGAACCAATTGCCTTGGTCCAACTCTTCTGGTGGAATATCTTTGCCGTCTACCTGTACAACCTCCATGCTTGCTCTGCTAGAGCCGGGAAGCGAGGTCTCTCCGGCTATGTCACTGGCGTTAGGCCCAGCACGTTTCCATTTCTTCACATTCCATTCAAAATCTTCTGCCGTCTTCTTCTTTAACACCTTTCATTTGTCATCCCTGACAAAAAACGAGCAGTTGTTCCGTGTACGAATACAACCGATGAGCGAAGCTCCTTAGAAATGGGACGCACGTGGCGTTCGGCGAGCGCGGCGTTTCATTCTCCAGGCAACGGACCAACCACTGGGCGGACGACAGGGTCGACAGGGTGAAGCGATGGTTTCGTGCTTTCGCCGGTCTGAGGGAAGAGAGCAGAGTCGAAGAAACAGGGAGAGGGAGACTAATCTGCCTCCGTTTCGCATGCGTTCGTATTCTCGCGCTTTGCGCATCATGTAGACGTCATCCGCGTTCCAGTGCTCATAAAGCTCATTTATTCTCCCGCGTGAGGGGGAGACGCCACAGCTGGCACCGTGCCAGGGAGCTTCAACGGCGACGGCGGGGTGCCGGCCTAAGGAGCTTCGCTCCTAATAACGGACAATTGGTAGCAGCTAAGCATTATAAGCAGGATAGTGAAGAAGTATCCCGTCTTCATGTGCTGCGCTGTGCTGCATCACACAATGTACAAGATAACGTAGCCACTATTTCAGCAGCTCGAGAAACATCGCGGCTTTCTCAAACTCTACATTAGTCTCAGTTCCCAAATTTGCCCTTTTGAGACACGGGAGATCACCTATTGAATCATCTGCAGCGAAAAGTTTCACTGCTGCCGTTCATGGGGAGGCAATGGCCGGACACATTCCAAGGGCTGACGTATCGGCCCACCGAAGTGCACCACGAAATCACAGACAGTTTCAATGTAGGTCCTTTTAGTGCACCAGCGAAGTCCATCTGCGGTCCAGAGACCGAGTTAGGGCCAAGAGTTGACAATACAAACAAAATGTATTCTCAGGTAAGGCAGTACAACCATCACACAAACTTGCACACTCGGCTGGTATCAATAACAATTCACATCACTGAGATGGTGTTAAAAACAACGGGAACAAACTTACCGCGCTACAAGCGCAATCTGATTCATTAGGAACTATCCAAGAATACGTAAAGGCCCTGAATATTCACCAAACGTGTGCAACCCACAATTCTTCGAACGTTTCTCCAATATTTCTCTTCCAGAAGCACTCAAACGAACTCCAGCGCTGATCGTCGTTCCAGGGACACTGTTCTAAACAGAGCTCCCACGGCTTCATCACTCGATTCTTCAAGATCGACTGACCACTCAACACGACTCACTCGAACAACAACGGTCGGCCAAAAAGAGGTCCCACTTTGATTTCTCGAATTCTTCCAATCTGCGCGGGCGTTGGGATGTCGCGACGGCGTCCTTGGTGGCGAGGGTAAGGGCACGCCGTGGGCGCCTTTTGATACTCGTTTTTCTTTTTTTCGTTGGGCGCGTCCGTTGACGGGCACGGTCAACGCGGTGATTTAATGCTGTCGTCTGGCAGCGGCAGCGCACGTCTGATTTGGCGCTCGTTTGTCACAAAAAGAAGTGCTCTATTACGAATAATAAGCTTCCCGACACTGTAGATCAGGGGAATACGTGGTACTTCACAGTAGCGTCTCTTCTCGCGTTCGAGCTGCTCAGTGGCCCACAAAAGCTTGCCAGCATCACACGAACCACTAAAGAACCATCTGCCACACGTACGCACCAAAGAACCGTACTCAAGCAGAGGAAACATGCGGCAAGCTGCCCCCCACACACGAGAAAAAGCACGAGAAAGCACACGAAAAAGCACACGGACACGCACAAATGCTGCGGCAACCGCATTGTAACACGAAGGGTCGTCTGCTTTCTGCTCTGGAGCAGTGGCGCCTTCACTGAAAAGGCGGCCGCAATTTTCAACTCAGCCGAGACGCGCTCGCCCATTCACCGCGACGCAACAGGCCGCACCTATTTTTTTTTAATGCGAATGCATTTCTTAGTCGGGTTATGTCAGGCGTCGGTGTCCGCATCTCTCCGCTCTCACTCCCTCTCTCATAGCAACAGCTGCGGGCGCGCGCGCTTATCCTCGCCCCTAGCAACCGGAGCATGTGGTGCGGGCAGAGTAGCGGAGAGCGAGTGGAGAGGAGGAGCGCGCTCTGGTGTGTGAGGGCGCTCGCATCGCGGGAGCTCCCGCGTGTGTCGAGAGTGTAGGAGAGGGTAGGTGCAGTGCTTCGCCGCTCCTTCTCTCGCCGTTCGCTCTCTCTCCCTCCCTGCGCCCCACTCTCCCCCCGTCCGCTCGCGCGCACGTATATATATATATATATATATATATATATATATATATATATATATATATATATATATATATATATATATATATATATATATATATATATATAAACAAAAAAAAAGAAAAAAAACAGGCGCTGCGCCGTGCTCCCGACCGGGCTGCAGAAATTAGGCGCCTTTTCCTTCTTCGAACCACAACCACCATATATAAATGGAGTGAAGCGCGCGCGAAATGCATTCGCATTTCCTCACGATTCCCTTCGGGGAGGTGGGGGGCATTTCTTTTATGGAGCGGCCATGCCAGTGCTATGGTGGCTCCAAACCAGTGTCGCGTGAACAGTCGGATTGAGGCCGGAGAATAAGTGAGGCTAATGAGTACCCGAAAATTACGTTCGTTGTCAGGACACCGCCCGACTGGATAGCTTTTAGTTCGATTATAATAATGTATAAACTTCTTACACATACAAGTTTCATTAACGAGATGTATATTATGCGAGCAATATAAATTGGTATACTCAAGATTGTGGGACAAAACTGAACAGAACCTGTAAGCCCTACAACTGGGCGTTTCATGCGGCAGACCAGTTCCTCAATGTAAAGCAGTCTTATTTCCTGCTTCGTTTTCTAGTCGCCCTTGCATTTCTTTTACTTTCTATGAGTTTGCATCCCGCCAGGCAGGCGCCGAAACGCCAACTGAGACGGCCCGAAGGAAAAATCGAAGCTGGCCAATGTTCCGAGAGGGTTCTCATCAACGTTGCTGTCAGAGTCGAAGTCTGACACAAAGGCAGCATAGGCCGACTCGGTGCCGCTCGTTAAATCGATAAAATCAGCAGAAAACACACTGAAATGCTGATGTCTACGATCTTTCGATGAGCCCACGCAAGACGTCTTCAGCAGCGGCCATTTTCACTTTCCACTTGGCCGATCGCGCAATTTCGGAGCGCGTTCAAAAATCAACGTCGGGCGGTTAAAAAGAAAAAAAAACTACATAATGAAAGCTGTACTTGTTCTTCACGGCGGGTGGCGCAGTGTGCCCGTGAACGACAAGGAATGTGTTAAAAGCGGCAATTCAAACCATCGAGAACGGGCTACCTAGATGCCCTACGCACGCGGTATGGAAAAACTTAAAAACTTCACTGAGCTACCGCGACAGCTTGCGAAAGAAAACAACAACAAAAAGAAATGTAGATGCCATACCGACTTGAAAGATGCTTATACGAGTTTGCCGTTGAGTGCAGTCGAAGTTCTGGGCTGGCTGATTCTTGCCGCACTTGCCGCGAGCGGAGAATAGAAAGCGCGGGAAAGTCTCCAGCGAAGCCCAGACGCTACACCTTCGTTGAGACGCGCTCTCCACACTGGCCGTTAACGGTTAACGTTCAGGCACGATGCGCGCGTCGGCGGGGGGGCCCTCGCCCCTTGCTTCTCGGGCGATACCATTCTGAGATGGATCGGGGGGTGGGGTGCGGGGGGGTGTCGTTGTGCCGGTTGCATTGGTATCCAGTGATGCCAACCCTAGGCATTTATCCCTAGATCTAGGGATTTTCTAGATCTTTCAGGGATTTGGCGTCTTTTTGTTGAATCTAGAGATTTTTGTAAGGTCCTGGAAATGTTACATTACGTGGCTTGATTACAGGCGCTATTGAGTAATCGCGCTTTTTCAACTAGAAAGGTTATAAGAAACAATTATCTTGGCAATTTCCTGCTTCCTTTTCATTTAAAAGAGCTTTGGTGTTCTGCTGGGCCGAGTGAAGGCGATAGCAGTTCTGCAATGCGAGATTATTAAATGCTGAATACCGGGGGGAATTGAAACTGTCGTCGTAAGTGTTTAACATGCACGCTCATATCATGAGTTCCCTGAGTGATGGCTGCTCTGGGAAACAAAGAGACTTTTTTTTATTATAGTTCACAAAAACAAATGCCAAGTTCGCGCTCACTGCGTGCCGTCGCCGTGGAATGTCTCCATGTCAAATAACTACTGAATCAGGAGGCTTAGAGAGAAACAGAGCGAGAGTAGGACTGAGAATTGGGTGAGCTCGTACGATTCATTATTATAAATACCGTGTGATGAAAAGAGACGAAAAGACTGTTCGGCTATTTTCAGTCTTTCCGTCATGCCGTTTTCATAAGAGCGAGAAAAAGTGACGAAAATATTTGGCCAAGCGGGAAGCTGATCGCAAGTACAGAGGGAAGGCGTACCTATCAGCCAGTAAAACTGGGCCCATGTACAGTGAAACCTCGGTGATACGAATCTCAGGGGGACCACCAAAAATATTCGTATCATCCGAAATTCGTATCACCAGAAAGCATAAAAAATTAGCTTGCGACAAAAGAAAGCTCGCGTACATTTTCATTTATTGTTTTTCAGGGCCGCAGCAACCTAAGGAAGAACTCTGAATGATTGTGAGTTCAGCTTTTAGATGTCCGCAGTCACACCAGTACTCGTAAATATATGGTCCGTGCACGCGTGTTTATTTAGTAAACCAGGTGCGTCGTGACCCGCGACAGCAGTAGCCCCTTCCAAATTTTTGTATGCTTTTTCGCATGACACCGCAGTACTGCAGTGAAAGTAACGGAAGAAGTGCTTTGACGCGATAGATCAAAGCCACAAGATTACAGAACCATGGTGCTATGTTATGATTTTGTTATCGCGAAAGTGTTGGGCATGTTTTTTTGGAGATTGACAGCCGTGCTCGCACAAATATGACCTCAACAGTCGCGCATGTTGACGTTTTGAGGCCTGACTCCTTCGCCAAGACAGTCCCCGCCTTCTTTCGGTCCTTGTCCACCTTTCATAGGATGTCTGATGCACGAGGCAGGCACGTGTAAACACAGTACAACGACAGCAGCCCGCGTCGACGCGTTAGAAAAAAAAAAAGCATGGCACCAATGCCTTCTGTAATCTAAACGCGAAGGCACACGGAGGCACATTAGAGCCTCAAAGATTCGCGCACACAATACTGGAGGCCGTGACGCGTCTCTGAAGGTTTATTCTGACCGTAAGGAGGAGGAATCAACTTTATTTTAAGAAATAAAAAAAATAAAATGAAAAAAAGAAAAGGTCCGGCGAGTTTTTCGGGGATTTGGGCTAATATCCCCGCCTAGGCGTCGGCCACGAGCCCTTGAGCTCTGGCGGCTGCCTCGGCCCGCTGGACGGCCCACAGTTGGTTCTCGAGGGCATGGCTGAGCAGTGCAGTCTCCCAACGCGTTCGGTTCGAGGCTGCGTCCCCGTCTGGAACCCCACCTCTGTCACACTCCCATAACATATGTTCCAGGGTTGCCCTGGCCTCGCAAAACTTGCAGCGTGACGGATAAAGCTCTGGGTAACAGAGATTCAAGATCACTGGGCTCGGAAACGTTCCGGTCTGCAGCTGTCGCCACGTGACCGCCTGCTTTTAAATGCGAAGCATTTCTTAGCGAACTTCGGCGACTTTGAGCGTATCTATCTATCTATCTATCTATCTAGCCGCCTACGACTTTGTGCTCTCCAGGCCGTATCGTTAATGGTATTTATACCAAATTTGGTATGGCATAACATGACTGTATGATGAACATAGATGGCTGGTCATATCATGAAAATCATGACTAGCTTGTCATGAAAAGCATGATTTACATGCCACGCTCATGGCGCGCTCGCGGCCGTTTCGTTAGCTTGATATACACCAAATTTGGGATTGAGTGACATGACTGTATGACGAACATAAAGGCCAAGTTTAATATGGAAATCGTGACATGTCGCGTGCAACATGACTTGCATGCCACGCTCATGACACTCTCGTGGCCGTTTCGCTAGATATACACCAAGTTTGGTATTCACGGACGTGACTGTATGACGAGAATAAATGACAGGTGGTAATGTGAAAATCATGACCTGCATGTCATATACAACATGATTTACATTCCACGCTCATGGTACTCCCGTGGCCATTTCGCTAGCTTGATATACACCAAATTTGGTATTCAGCGACGTGATTGTATGACGAGGATAAATGACAAGTGGTAATATGCAAATCATGACATGTCATGTGCAACATGACTTGCATGCCACGCTCATGACACTCTTGTGGCCGTTTCGCCAGCTTGATATACACCAAGTTTTAAGGAGAAAGCCTTCAATGTCTAATGGTCCCGTCCGCCCGTCCGTCCGGTCGTCCATCCGTCCCTCCAGCCGTACCCTGGCACAATGCCGGTGGGCGCCGGGGCGCGCAAAGGGACGCCGGTCGCGTGGAACTCAACAGCGCTCGCGCTTTTCTTGCATAGCGTCGCTTTGCCCGGCGTCTCTAATCATGCAAGGAGGGAGACGCGCTCATCACGTTCCATTCTTACCGACCCCGTCTCAGCGGGCACAGGCATTCGAGGAAAACACTTTGGAATTGACAAAGTGTCCGCCGATTTAAACGCTGGAACGCGGATGGCGTCTGCACGATGCCCAGAGCGCGAGAATACGAAGGCATGCGAAACGGAGGCCGATTGGTGTCGCGTCTCGCTGCGATTCGAGGTAAAAAAATTAAGCGAACATAAGTGCCAGGTGGTAACATGAAAATCTTGGCATGCATGTCATCTACAATGCCATTTACTTGCCACGGTCATGGTGCGCTTGCGTCCAGTTCGCTAGCTTGATATACACCAAAATTTGTATTGCGTGACGTGACTGTATGACGAACACAAATGACAGGTCCTAACATGTAAATAATGATGTGACTATTATGTACAGCATGATTTGCTTCTTGCTGGCTGCTTCGCATCACATCGATTCCCACAGTGCGTGGGATCTGCCGGTTTTTTTGTTCAGTTTTTGGTGAGGTGGCGGAAATTTGCACCTGGCCAGTCTGTAATGCTGTGTAATGTCCTTG
Source organism: Rhipicephalus appendiculatus (assembly GCA_030522465.1). Taxonomy (NCBI): domain Eukaryota; kingdom Metazoa; phylum Arthropoda; class Arachnida; order Ixodida; family Ixodidae; genus Rhipicephalus; species Rhipicephalus appendiculatus. The sequence goes on along the minus strand of JALIZH010008290.1, from coordinate 11,841 downwards.
AAACTTGTAAGGCGATCCTCCCACTCCCACTCCTCACCCGACGTCGCGGCCGAGACGGCGGCGGTGTTGACGGTGGCGGCTCGGTCCGTAAGTCCTCGAGCCGCCCCGTGCGCCGCCTCATTGCCGGCGAGCGAGGTAGTGTGGGCGGGCGCCCACAAGATGTAAACGTCCCTATTTTCGGTTTTGCCCGCAAGTAAAATTCGTAACGCCTCGGGGGAGACGCGGCCGTTGGCGAAGTTGCGGACTGCCGTCTGGGGAGTCGCAGATGACCACTTCGGCCGCGGTGGTGGCCACTGCGAGCGCGATAGCCACTTCCTCCGCTGTCTCCACGTGTTCCGTGCGTACCGTGACGCCAGTCTGGCAAGCTTTCTGATGGTCTATTACCGCGACCGCAAAGCCGCGCCTGCGCACATACCTGGCCGCGTCCACGAACACTGCGTCTTTAGATTTTCCATACTTCCTCTGTATGTCCTGTGCTCTCTTTTCCCGCCTACCCCTGTGGTATTCGGGGTGCATGTTTTTCGGCAAAGGAAGGATGACCAACCTATCCCTGATGTTGCTTGGTATGTCGAGTTTGACACCATGCTGAGCGTGATATCCGATTCCTAAACTCTCTAGTATGTGTCTGCCCGTCGCGCTCTTGGAAAGGCGTTCGTACTGCGCTATGGTCTGTGCCTCTATCAATTCCTCCAGTGTGTTGTGGAGACCCAGATCTAATAATTTACTCGTGCTCGTGTTGATCGGTAGTCCTATCGCCTGTTTGTAAGCCTTCCTGATTAAGCCCTCAATCTTTGTCTTCTCCGCTACCTGCCACTTGAGGTAGGATGCCACATACGTTATTCGGGTCATTACGAAGGCCTGAACTAGCCTTATCATGTTGCCCTCTTTCATCCCGCTATGCCGGTTTGCTATGCGTCTCAGTAATCTAATGGTCTGAGCGACCGCGCCTTCTAGTCTTCTGATGGTCTCACCATTGTGGCCGTTTCCCGCGATGTGTAAGCCGAGAACGCGTATATTGTCTACCCTTGGCACGGGTCGCCCGTCGGACGTCGTTAGTTGTATGTCGCTATTGGGACCTTCATCATGCACCTCACCGTTCGGCTTGCGGCCCCTTCGCGTGGGTTTGTAGACTAAAAGTTCTGATTTTTCTGCAGAGCATCTTAGACCGGTGTTTTGTAAGTATTGCTCAACAGTCTCGATCGCACGTTGCAACGTCTGTTCTATGTGCCCGTCGCAGCCCTCCGTAACCCACAACGTAATGTCGTCGGCGTAAAGGCTGTGATGGAGCCCTTCGATTTCTTGTAGCTTGGCTGGCAACCCCACGAGAGCTATATTGAAAAGCATGGGCGATATCACCGATCCCTGTGGTGTACCGGCGCTACCCAATTCTATTTCCTCGGAAGTAAGCTCCCGAAAGTAAGCTTGGCCTTTCTATTCGTGAGAAAATCTCGAACGTAGTTGTACGTTCGTTCGCCGAGGCCGAGTTCCTGCATTTTGGCCAGTACGGTTGCGTGCGTTACGTTGTCAAAGGCTTTCAGGTCCAGGCCAAGTATGGCCTTGGTGGACCTCGTTGGGCTATCGATCACCTGGTGTTTTATCTGCAGCATCGCGTCCTGTGTGGAAAGGTTTCTCCTGAACCCCAACATCGTGTGGGGAAGCAGGTCGCGGTCCTCGAGGTAGTTTGTCAGCCTTGTGAGGACCACGTGCTCCATTACCTTTCCCAGGCATGAAGTCAGCGAGATCGGTCTGAGGTTCTCTAGCTGCAGTCGTTTGCCTGGCTTCGGTATCAGCACGATGTGCGCAGTCTTCCAGTGTTGTGGCACCCGTCCTGTTTCCCAGCACGCGTTGACGTACTCCGTGAGTTTCTTTATCGATTTATCGTCGAGATTCCTGAGTGTTTTATTTGTAATCCCGTCGGGCCCGGGCGCCGATTTGGTGTTAAGCTTATGTAACACTGCCCTGATCTCTGACTCGCAGATCGGTTTGTCTAGGACTTCGTTGACTGCACCTCCGTAATCGGGATGCATTTGCGACCGGGTAGAACTAATGTACCGTTCCGTGATCTCTCGTAAAATGTCCTGTTCGGAGCCTTCGTACGCATGTATGATTCTGTTGACGTTCTGTCTGTACGCGGTTTTCGTCTCTTCCGGATCTAGCATGTACCTAAGCAAGTTCCACGTCTTGGCGAACCCTAGTTGGTTCTCCATGCTACTGCAGGTATTCTCCCACTGTTGCTGGCACAGCTGCTGCGCGTGACTCTCAATTTCCCTATTTAGCTTTGCTATCTTTTTCCTAAGTGATCTGTTGTGCCTCTGTCTTTTCCATCTTGCCTGCAAACTGCGTTTGGCCTCCCACATGTGTAAGAGTCTGCTGTCTACACTTTCGAGTTCTGCCTCCGGCGGGACCAATTGCGTCGCCGCCGCAATGTCCCGCTTCAACGAGTCGGTCCATTCACTAATATCGTTAATTGCTTCCTCCGATTCATTCGACTCTCTAATTTTTCTGAATTTGTCCCACTCAACCAATTTGAGCTGTTTGCCTCTAGTTTTGCCCTCGGTCCCGCTCTGACTTTAATCTCTATTATGAAATGATCGCTACCCAGATCTTGCTGCGTGTTCGTCCACTGTGAATCGGCAATGTTTTTCGTAAAGGTTAAGTCCGGTGTGGTGTCTACGCTAACACTGTTACCTCTCCGCGTTGGCAAGGAGGGGTCGGTAATGAGGGTCAGTCCTCTTGCTGTGCGTCGAGCCACAGGTTTCTACCCTTGACGTTTTCGAATTTGTAGCCCCACGCGGTGTGTTGAGCGTTAAAGTCCCCGGCAATTAGGACCGCCTGTTTATTCGCGATGGCGATCGTTTTCCGAATCAGCGTGCCGAATCTTTGTTTGCGACGCGGGCTGCTGTAAACATTGAGGACGAAAAGGCTGCTAGCTACTTTCCGAGTCGGTATGATTCTATTAAAGTGTGTTCAATTCCTTTCATTTCTGTATCATGCTGGACGGCCGTGAGATTTCGTCTGACCAGCGTGGTAACGGCCGATCTCTCCCCCGTGGCGCCACTGTAGGGCCTGTAACCCGATAATTTTGCCTTCCCGTTAGTTTCTTGCAATATTATAATGTCTGGATTGTCTTTGTTGATCAGGTATTGCTGTAAATGACATCTTTTCCTAGTGTAACCCCTGCAATTCCACTGCCAGATCGAATACGTGTTGTGAGTAGCCATGGTGGTATTACGGCTTTCCGGCGATCTCGCCCGTCTCTGTTACCGCAGGCCTGCTGTAAGGTTTTGCAGTCGCTTTAATGGGACCACAAATGCTTGCTTGGGAACCTCTGGTAGGTAAACTGACTGCCACCGATAATTTCGCTTCAAGCTCACCCACGCGCGCTTGCATGGTGTCTAACTGCTGCTGTATCTGCTGTTGCATTGTGGCGAACTGCTGCTGCATCAGTTTAGTAATCTGACCGAACATGTCCTCCATTTTCTTTTCAAGTGCTTTCTTATCTTCCTCCATTCGAACTACTAACTCTTCCTGCACTCGTTTTGTCTGACTCTCTCGCCTGCATGTTCTTTTTTCACTGCAATCTGAATCTACTTCTATAGCCCTTCGTTTTGTGGGCACAATCGCCTCTTCTCCACTCTCAATTGTTTCCTCCGGAACTTCGGCTGTTTGTGCTACGTCTTTGTTGTCCTTGCCCGCGTTTCTCAATCTAGCATTTTCTTCCTTCAGAACGCTAATCTCGTCTCGAAGTTTAGCGTTGTCCTTCGTAAGCTGCATAAGCATTTGCTTAATCTGCGCTAACTCTTTGTTAGTCTCGGTATTAGCGTTGGAGGGAGCAGCCTCGACCTTCGCGCGTCCGCCGGAGACGGTATCTGCCCAGCTCACCTCGAACGGTCCGGGGTGTCCGCTGGCAGCTTGTCCTCCCTCTTTCTGCATCGGCGTGCGTCCAGACCTGGAGGTCGACGTGCTCCGGGCTCCGGCTCCAGAACTGGCCCTCAGCTGAGTTTTGTCTCCCGTCTTGCGGCTTCTCGATCGGGAGCGGGTGCGGGAGCGGGAACGCGAGCGCGACCGATGCTCGCGTCCGTCGTCCAACGCTGTGGTGTCGTCGACGCGCTTTTCGTTCTCCGTGCGTCCTCTTCGCTCGAGGCGTTTTCTTGTAGCTTTCTCTCCCATTGTCGCTTCTTGACCAAGTACGGGGTCTTAAACCTGGCCTTGCATTTCCTGTCACCGGTCGGATGGTCCCTGCCGCAGAGGAGGCACTTAGGCTCGCACCGATGATCGGCGGTGGGCTCGGCGCTGCCACATCCACGACACCTGTTTGCTTGCGGCTGTGGGCAAACGTCCGATCTGTGTCCTAGTCCTCCGCACGCGTAACACGTTTCATATTGCTTCTTGTACAGTACGCAGCGGTACTCACAACTCCTGTAGTACACGTAACGCGGTACATACGTGCCCTGGAACACAATGATCGCGTGATTGGTGCGACCCATTCTCTTGGCGTGTAATATGCCGGGGTTCCTCTCGTTCACTAAGCTTTTCTCAATGTCTTCTGAGGTATCGTAGTCCGGTATCCCTCGGATGATTCCCTTCGACGTATCTTCCGGCGCCGTTATGTATGCGGTGACTTCGTATGTTGTGTCTCCTATGCGGAAGTCCTTCATCGCACTGTATTTTTCTGCTCTTTCGAGCACAGGTGTACTCACTACAATGATGTTCTGCCACTCGTTGATGCGAATGGAGTCCTTCACCACGTCTTCGGCCTTCAGCCCAGTTGCTCTCAGTATGCAGTCGCCTATCTGAGCAACGCTGTATCCAGCTGTGTTAAATCCATCTTTGGGTCGGATAATGACCTTGATGTCTTCTTTTGGCAGGTGCGGCTTCTTCGGTGCCGCGTTCATCTTCTCTATGTTCCTAGACGCTCGTCTCTTATGGTCCTCTGCGTCTGCTGACGCGGCGTCCCCTTGCCTGCCTGGTTGAGTGTCCGCGTCGGTTGCCCGATTCTTCTTGTTACGTGCATGGATCGTTTTCCAGCCTTGTTCTTCCGGAGTTTTCTTCACAGAGCTGTCTTCTCCGTCCCCTTGGTCGACCTCCATCGCTTAAAGGTACGAGGCGAGCCAGGGGGCCTGAACTCCCCTCGTTGAAGCGTGAGCTCCGGCCACGGTTGCAGCGGGAGTAACGGCGTCGCCCAGTCGTGCGTTGGGGTTAGCACTGCCGTCGGCGTGGCACGAACAGAAAGTAGCTTTAGCGGCCAAGAATTGGCTCACCTGAATAAACTGTTGGTGTCGGTGAGGTTCGTTGACCTTCCCAGATCGTTCCTGATAATTTCACTTTCCAAAAGTGCGTATTTTAGCCACTATTATTGATAGTTAGCGGAGCTCCTAAGCAGTGCGTCCGCTCTGTCTGACCCCCTAGCGGCCAATCCTTCTGACCGTAAGAAAAAAAATATTTTTCTTACACCGTGATTCTGACGATTTCGCGGTGCGGCGCGCATGCTCGCTCTTGCGTTGCCGCGCTCGCACGTGCTTGGCGCGTCTTGCGCGACAGCGAGGACAGCACCTCTTCGTACCTGGGCGGTAGCGTACGTTCGTATCAAACGTCCTGGGGTGACAATCGGTTCGTAACAACCGTACTCCATTACATAGCAGGATAATGGGCCTTGGCCGGGACCTAAGAAAAATTCGTATCACCCCGAAATTCGTATGAGCTGTGTTCATATCACCGAGATTTCACTGTATATCTACTGCAAATAATGGAACACTGATTGCAAATGTGGAAAATTAGAGATTGACCACCACTTCACAATCTGCAAATACAAGAAAGGCGCTACAGGCTTCCATTTGACCTGATCGCATCTTTGCCTTCACTGATTGCGCGAAGTGAACTAGACAGACAAATGTGTGTCTGTAGCAACTGGCGCCACCTTGAAGTCTTTTATATGCAATTCCACTGAACATGTAGAAAAAACGTCAAGTGTTGGTTAATATGGCGTTGTTTACTTTTACCAAAATCCGGAATAATTGGGCCACAAAGCCCACAATATTTGTACTTTGTTATAAGTGAATTAGCCTGAATAATGACATTAAAATGACAATCTACGGATTTTTCTTGTAATCTAGGGAATTTTCGATGGTCAGTATAGGGATAAAGCGCTGTCTTAGGTTGGCATCACTGTTGGTATCCTCTCTGCAGCGACGCGCTTTATTCAGGCCCTTCCCTGCTATGTGTGCAGTTGAGTTATACATTAGTGAAGCGGTAAAATGATTGTTTAAATGGTTGGATGTTGTTTTGTCGTGTGAAGGATCCAAACACAGAATGTGCACCACTGAAATTAAGAAAGGCATCACAGAGCTATGGCACTGCTGCAAAACCAGCATTGGCTTCTCGGTTGCGTACTAACGCACCGGGATAATTGGAAATACTTGAACTAGGCTTGTTGTTGCAGAATTAGGTAATGTGATAATAATGATCGAAGATAACATACACTTAGGAGAATTCCACTTGGAGCGTGCCTAATGCGGACCTTCTGAACTCAGTTTTTTTTTTTCAGCAGGTATATATTTTGTATTTACTATATTACCAGTAGAGCGCCTGCCGCAGTGTAGTATTAGGTGAGTTCAATAATAAAACGAACGCGACTGCACATACATCATGGGTAGGCATAACCGCTTAGGTGCAGCATCGACGACCACTTAAACGTCGTGATTGTGAGTGAGTGACAAAGAACTTGACTGTCCGTTAGTATAAATGGTAGGAAATACCTATGAGTGTGAAGTAGACGCATGAACATGAATGAGTACGCTACTCTGAGTAGACTCGAGAATGAATTCCCTGTGTAAGTGTGGAAATGCCTGTAACTGGGAGTATATACATAAGTGAGCAGTGTCGCGCCCTAAAGGGTCCCTGCAATGCTTATTTAGCATGGTCCGAAAACGCTGCCTATCGTTAGTCGAGGCTCCTGAGAACATATGAGCCCAACAAAGGGCAGCAAGCGGGCTAGAATTTACGATCATTTCTCAAAGTCAGCTCAAAAACGCTCGCTTTTCTCTCGACAAATTATGCCTCAAATCCAAATGTGACCGCGCCGCAATTCAAAAGTCCACGGACATTGGCTCATTTGAAAATCGTGAGCTGCATAGTTACCACAGTCGCCACCGGACGTCACCGCGTGTCCACGCGCTCGCTCGCGATCGCACTGAAAGTAGCCGCGCGTTCGAAGAAAAAGCACACTAAGTGCTCAAGGTCACGATGCGTTCGTCGAACGGATGTAGCTTCAAGTCCCCTTGTCCTCCCCCCTGCTTGGCTTTCAGCGGGCTCGCTTGTATGAGGAGAGAGAGAAAGTGCTTAAGGCCTTCGACAGAACCCTGCCCCTCCGCTCGTGCTTGACGGATCGCAAAACGTTTTGCGATATTCCATTGGAGAGGCAACGACTCTTTTAGTGAAGCCATTCGATGATTGCTTGGAGAGGTGTTGCAGAGCCACTTTGACTGTTTTTCTCCAGAAAGCTATGTAGCATCTACAGTTTCCTGATTTTACGCTGACATGTGTGCGTTTTGTCAACTGATTTCCTGCCACTGTGTTCAGGGATCTTCACTGAGTGCTCTCTGGCATCAAATTCACTCTTTTAAAGAGTCCACGCGTAGACACACATGATTGGTACGTTTCAGTTTCAAACGTCACAACACGCGAGGCTCTACACCGTTTGAAAAAAAATCACGCCATATCCAAGAAGTGAATGATGATGAGTGGGCGAAGCTCGATCGTTTTCATCCATGGCAGAAAGAGAATGTGTGGTCTCTAACGCGCTTATACTTCATGGTCATCAGCGTCATCGTCATCGTTATCGCGTGTAGTGGGTACATTCCACTATACTGGAACGCGCTTATACTTCATCGTTATCACGTGTAGTGGGTACATTCCACTATACTGCGTCATCGTCATCTTTATCACGTGGAGTGGGTACATCCCACTATACGTGGCTATCTACCTACCTACCTACTACTACTACTACTACTACTACTACTACTACTACTACTACTACTACTACTACAACTACAGAGGAGGGACAGACCCACACCCTTAGGAGCTTCGTCCCTAAAACAAGACAAATTGAACAATTGTGTCCGCTGACTAAGTATCGACGGTCATTGATTTTGCTCTGGACATCCGGCTCACTTGAGAGCGGCTTCTCCTTACTCTGTGAAGGTAGTGCGGTAGACTTCGGTTGTTGACCTCTCCTCCTCCGTTATAAAAAAAATCGCCACTCACTTGTACTCTCTATTCAAAACAAGCGGCACACACCTGAGAGACCCATATCTGCCCGACATACTTGAAAGGAAGCTTCACTCTCAACAAGAAATGCAATCGGCTGACTTCACTGCGAAATTTTCATTTGATGTCGGCTTTCAAGAAAAAAGTCACAGTTTCACCGCAAGGGTGAAGCAATGAATGCGATAGCAACAAATTGTAATGTTATACGAAGTGAGGCTGGCAGCTAACTCTTTTGGATCCGATCTCACGCAACTCTAGAAAACGCTGAGCATACGGCCGCTCGAGGGACACTCTGCTCACCACATTCTCTTCGCGTTGAGAGCGCAGCACGTAGAAGGGTACACCGGCCCCCCCCCACTGTCGGCCGCCGAGAAGGGGAAATAACGCGCGCGCCCGCGACGACCGCGCTCGTAAAATCGAAGGTCGCTCGAGGGCTCCCCCCCCTTCGCGTCTTTTCACGCTCACGAACGACAGGCGGGGCTGGTTATATAGATACATATACATATACGGGGGATGACGGCGGCGGCCAACGGCCGCGGCGACGCCGACGGCGAAAACCAGCCGAGAGTGTCCATATAATTGCTATCGCAATAAAATGCAAACACCTGCCTGCTGTTCAATTTGTTGTCCTTGCTTTCAGAATACGCAACACCGTATCAAAAAGCCTGCAGATGCCACGCATCTGGGAATCGATGCGATGTAATGCGACGAAGTTAACGAGGGATTGCGCACACCGTATGTTTTGCCTAGAAGGAAACCAAGGAATTTATCTCACGACATGCCATTCGCTATCACTTCCTTGTTTAAAGTTTGAAGTTTATTGTAACATCTTGAAAATGCAAGTAACATGGTTCATGGGTATTACAGGAGGTCCCGAAGTAAACACTATTAAGGGGACCTCCTAGCTAGATTGTATTGACTAAATACCGGGCAGGCAAGTGGCAATCAAAAGAAAAGCATATCACCAACACAAAATTGAAAAAACAACGGAAAACATATTTCAAAAGCGTGCAATGCAACAAGAGTACAGAAAGCAAAACAATAATAGCTATTAAAAGAAATATATAGACGCCAATTCCAAGTTAACAAGGCATAAAACAATCCACACAACGCAAAAGAAAGTCAGTAAAACGCAATTGCTATAAAAAATGACAAAAAGAAATGAAGATGAAAGAAAGAAAAACAAATATGAAGTAAGAAAGCGAGAAAGGTGGTACCATGGAATGTTAGGAAACATGTTGAAATAAATGTTTCTTTCAATGTACTTTAAATGATGTTATGTTGTGGCAGTGTCTAATGAAGATAGGTAGTAAGTTCCAAAAGTAAATACCAGAAAACAGCGCTGTCTGTTTACCATAGTTTGAGTAAACCACTGGCAACAGTAAGCTAAGTTGTAAGGAGAATCTAGTCAAATTTGCATTTATTAGATCACGGGATGGGATACTTTTTAATTCAATGTCATACTGACGCGCGCGAAATATGGGCATACCTAGTTTCAGTGATATGGAATGATGGATGGGGAGAATGCCGAGATTACTGTACATATAGGCGTAGCGGAGTCTCTCCTCTCCAGAGACTGAAGGTGATAATCCTTACAGCTTTATTCTGTAAATGAGCAATCTTGGACAGATAAATCCTATAAGTGTTTCCCCAGGAAGAAGAACAATATGTTAGGTGACTATGAATGAAGGCGAAGTATAATGAACGAAGAATGTGCAATGGAAAGCACGTGCGGGTTTTAATCAGAACACGAATACCGAAAGAAATTTTGGACGAGATAGCGGCAATGTGCTTATCAAACTTTAGGTGAGAATCAATGGCAACACCAAGAAACGTGGTTGCGTCAGAGGGATGAATAACATGCGCGTCTATTGTCAGGTGTAACACGAATGGTAAAGTTCTACGTGGCGAGTGAAACAGCATGAATATAGTTGTAAGTGGGTTAATTACGAGCTGATTATTACGGCAGCCCAGTACGATATTGGCGGCATCTTTATTTAATTCCCTAACTGAATTTTCTAAATCGCTATTAGAGGAAAAGATAGTGGTGTCATCGGAATATAGAGTACATCTAGATGAATTAGGACGTTTGGGTAAGTCATTAATGTACAACAAAAAAAAGCAGAGGTCCTTGTATTCAGCCTTGACGAACACCTTGATTTATTGTGTTAGAGTTAGAATAAGAATCACCGACTGAATCAAGCTGAAACATGTTCAACAAGTAATTACGCATAAGCGTTAGTGTCTGACCACAAATACCGTAGGAGTCTAATTTTGAAAAAAAAAGATGGCTTGATTAATAGTGTGAAACGCTTTCGAAAGATCCACAAATACGGTGCCGCCGAAGAGGCCTATGTCGACAGAATGTTTAAGGTAATTGTGAATTATTTTTGTGCGAGTTTTGAAGAAAAGTTGGGCCTAAAACAAAACTGATAAGGTGTCAAAAGACTAAACTTGTGCAGATAATTTGTCAGCCGAGTAACCAGCAGTTTCTCTATAACTTCACTAAAGAAAGGAAGAATATTTATCGGACGATAGTTATTGATTAGCGCGCGGTCACCATTTTTGAACACTGAAACAACTTTCCCTTTTTTTTAGTTCATCAGCGAAATCACCATTCTTAAACATTAAGTTAATTACATGGGCCAGAGGAATGAAAATCTCTGAGGCGATGACTCTTATTCTAATGGGATGAATGTTATCTAGTCCGGCACCTCTGCATTTTAGTTGCTGTACTACTTGAGAAATTTCGTGCGAGAAAACAGGGCTTAAAAAAAAGAATGCGAGCTTCGAGGGAGAGAGGAAACAGCAGAAGAAGTAGGCACATCGGCCTTGGAAAAATGTACGTTAAAGGCCTTAGCAATCTCAGAGGCATTTCTGAGCACTCGCGTACCATCAAAAACTTTTGAAATCTCCGGCTCAGAAGCTTGGTGGTTTAAAAGTTCCTTAATTAATTGCCAATTCTGGCGGCTGTCATTTCCATTGTTAAGAATACGGTTCTGGTAGTAGCTGCGCTTTGTGTCCCTTAACAACATACAACATGTATTGAGCACTTTTTAAATCACTGCAAAAGTGATAAGATAAATGGCTGCATTTTTTACCTTTTTTACGCAAATTATTCTTTTTTCAGTGCTGCGCGGAAGACCATTGGTCATCCAAGGCTGTCTAAAAACAGTACATCCTTTTACATATGATGATTTACTGCAACATTTTTTCATTGCATCAATGACTTTATCGCAAAGCTTATGTAGGGCTGGAATGGCTGAACTATCGTTGAAGACATCTGTCCAATCAGTCTGAGAAATGACGTAACGGAATTTGTGACTATAAAATGCATCTTTACTTACAGACTTCAGTTTTTTGTTTTACGTGACTATCCACCAAAACAAATACAGGATAGTGGTCAGTAAACAGAAAGTCGACAACACCGGCAGGTTGATCTGTAGTGAGATTCGTTAGAATGTGGTCAATGAGGGTGCTAGAACCACCAGAAACACTGCGTGTGGAAGTGGTAATTGAGCACTCATATCCATTACCTTGAAAGCATTTAATATATTCCGAGCACGAAGTGTCAGC